>CAUYON010115159.1:0-10348 GCA_963573935.1 Arctocebus calabarensis | reverse complement strand
CTTAAGAGAAATTTATATTAGAGCTGAAGAATTCAGCCTTTTTTTTTTAAGTTTATTTATTTATTTATTTATTAAATCATAGCTGTGTACATTAGTGCAATCATGGGGTACAGTGTGCAGGCTTCATATACAATCTGAAATATTTTCATCCAACTGTTTGACACAACCTTCATGAGATTTTCTCGTTTATTATGTGAAAACATTTGTGTTCTGCATTTAGTAGGTTTCACCTGTCCCTTCTAAGATGCATCATAAGTGTGATCCCATCATTTACTCTCTCTCCACCCACCCTCCCCCTCCCCCTTCTCTTACCCTTTTCTTGATGCAATGTAATCAACTTGTGAGCAAGAGGCCAGCTGGTCTTTAAACGATGCTCTTACTGTCTTTGGCATCCGTCAGAGTGGACATTTGAAAGTGGCTATGACTAAACCAGCCTGGGTAATTTGGAGTCTCTGACCCATTCCCTGAGTAGTCTGTGTCTCTGCCACCGCAGCCACTGTGTTCATGTACTCGCATCACAACTCTGCGATGGCCGATGTCAATAACTGGCTGCAGGTAAAGGGCCAGGTAGTTTTAGCTACTTGGTTATTTAGTTCCTCTTCCTGGAGGATATCACATGGTTACTATCAATATGTTCTACAAAATCACCACTTGTGCCCACTCCCATGCATCCATCCACATACCTCTAGCTTTAGAACTCCTGTTCAAGGTCTGATAACCTATTGTTCACATTCGACCAGCTGGTCAGGAAATTATCCCTGTGCATGAGCTATGTATGATAACCTCAAATAACGTTTCCCATGTACACTGAAGGATCAGGTGCACTGAATTGACACTCTAGCCGTTGGGAACATTTGTTCTATGACTGTGTTTAAAGGCCCCCTTTTTAATGCAGGTACATTTGATTTTTCAGCTTATTCCTCCTACAAAGCTCACCCACATGCAAACCAAACTCCTCTTCCAGTTAGTTTACAGATTTCCTGTAGAATTGTGGTTGTGCCCTGAGAAGAACAGCTGTGGAGGGCAGAACGGTGAGGGCCATCTGCTTATGCACTTGAATCATGACTGTGCTCAGTCTCCAGGGGGGCCTGCTTTGTGATTCTCCCACTGAGTTGTGCTACAAGTCATCTTTTCACACCATAGATAAGTCCATTACTTAGGATGTCTTCAATTCATCAGATTTTATGGTGGCCTGAGCTACTGGCATCACTCTTAATCAACCCCAGAATCCTGTCCTAATTTGGCCCCTGTTGAAAGCTGGTGAGAGTTGTGTTTTGTTCATTAAGGAAGAAATTCAAGGTGCAATAATTTGTCTTTGCTGGTTGTCCTTGTTTATGCCTGACTACTGCAATTAAAAATATTTTAAGGATGTAGAAAGTTGCTGAAGTTTAAACTAGCTTACATCCTACCTTTTGGAGTACATAATTTTTAGTGAAGTCTCCTAAATACAGGGCACCTCTTGCTCACCCTGAACCATCCTTAGAGTAGCTGACTAGTTTTTCTACATTTAGCAGACAGGGTCTTGCTCTTGCTCAGGCTAGTCTGGGAACTCTTGAGCTCCAAGAATCTTTCCACCTCGGCCTCCCAGAGTGCTAGGATTACTGGTGTGAACCACCACGCCCAGCCTTAAATAGTGCATTTGTCAAGGTCATGGTAAATTCTGTGTTTTGGTGTTCCCTGGAAACATAATAATTCGGTGAGTATTCTGAATGTGCATGTTTTATCTGTTCTAAGATCCCACATTCCCAAACCTTTAAACTCCTTCCTCCATTTTCTTCCATGGGAATTTTGGCATTTTACTGTTGCCAATGTGACACATTTTTCCCAAGCTTTAGGTAGCCATCTCAGTAGGGAATTTGCAACACTTAGGGTATCCTTCTCAGGGTTTTATATGTAGTACTTTGGGAGAATCCTCCTACCTCAAAAACTCTAAAGTATGCAATTTTCTAATCTAGCCTCTTAATCAGTCATTCTCAGCCTTCACTCCCAGTCGGGGATACTGAGGTCATTTGGTGGCATGACATACTGAGGGCATTTGTTTTTCCATGACTGTTTAATTCATCCCTCTCATTGTCATCATTTTGTATGAGAGTCATAATTGTTTATCTGATTGGAAATTTGCATTTCATTATGAAGTTCAGATCTAACTCTCAAATGTGGCTGAAAATCAGAATATATTTCAGGGCAAAGAGTCTTGACTCAGGAGTTAGGAGTTGAATTGTGGCTCCCAAGAATGTGATGGTAAAGTCCTAACTCCCAGTACCCGAGAAGGTGTTTGCATTCAGACATAAGATCTATTAGGAAATAATTATGTTAAAAAGAGTTAAGTTGAGACCAATCCATATGATTGGTAGCCTTATATAAAGAGGATATTTGGATTCAGATAGATAAGGAAGATTCTGTGAAAACCCAAGGAGAATACGGCCATTTACAAACTAAGGGCAGAGACTTCAGAAGGAACTGGTCCTGGCAACACTGTTGTATTCCAGCCTAACGAATTTTGAGGAAATAAACGTGTGTTGTTTAAGCCATCCAGTTGATGGGATTGTGTTTTTGCAGACCTATTAACAAGTATTCCAGGAATGAAAAACTTTGATTTATTACAATCTACTTTAATTCATACAACATGCACTTTTTTCTTGTGTTTTGAGCTGGAATATGCACTTTGTGTAATGTTCTCTCCTCATTTGATTTCATTGGCAGTTAGGCAAAGTGGATCTAAGTACTGATTCTCACATTTGGAACCTGAACTGAACCTTTTTTTTTCTCTTATCATTGAATTATTTTACTTAAAACACAGCCTTTTGAAATGTTAAGGGAAGAAGAGATCAACAGGGATATTATATGTAAAAAATAAGGAAAAGATTAAAACTGTATTGTTGCGATTGCTTATAAGGCAATGATTTTTTAATACTGTGCAACTTAAAGAAAGGGTTCATGCAAGGATGGAGTTATTCATTAATAATTCAGGGCATTTAATGAAATTACACATTAACTTTGCTCTGTGTTATAGCCTCTTATATGATATACAGTGTGTTTATATTTTCAAAATAAAATAATTCTATAAAGATATTAAATTAGATCAAATTATAGCTTAATTAAAATATTGTATGGGAGCAATAGAAACATAAGAGATTATTTCTTTTTTAGAATTAAAAAAAAATTCTTCAGCATTTAAGTGATGCACCCCAACTAAACATTCATCTTTTTAAATCTCAGCTTCAGAACTAGTTAAACTCTCCATTTGGCTTGTGAAACATGAAGCACAGTTATGTGAGCTTCAGAGTCTAGCACGTCAGAGCTTCCTGCGCTCTTGGCCCTATGAGAAGTAGCTCAGTCACAACCCAGAACTTTTTCTTTAGAACATATACTTTCATAATTCTTAAATTACAAGAGTTTTACTTGATACGCCTTTCCGTAGTACCTATGATAAATGGATTGTTTCTCCTGATTTGCAGTCACAGAGTTCTCTCTGATTTTTACCAAGTTTCTGCAGTTATTTGTGCTCAGTGATGCCTTTTAGAGTTTCTTTGGGCTGTCTGCGTATGTAATTTTATATACACTAAAAAGACTACATGCCAGTTTAAGATGCCCAAAACATACCTTCTAAATTTGATGAATATCTGTTGAACTGTTTCTTAGGTATGGCTGTGATAAGTGCAAGAAATATTACTTCATTTGAATATATTTCTACACATTTCCGCTTACAACATTTTTAATGAAATTTTAGTTTGGTTGGTGTTCAGAAGCTACATTGGAAGAACTGGCTCAGAGTTGGTGGCAGTATTTTGTGTTATCTGTGTTTCATGATTTGGATAAAAAGAAGGAAACTATTTATTTAAATAGCCCATCCATCTATAAGCTATACTTAAGTTCAAAGACTTAAAAATCAAAGGGTATAAATATTATCTGTAAACATCTCTAAGAAATGAAGATAATTACTCCTTCTTTCAGAACCAGTGCTTTTCCTTACAATTAACAATGAAATATGTATAAAAGTCTTCTCTGTGTGTTTCAGTGGATATAGTAAATCAAAATATTTTGTTCTTGATTCTGGTTTTCTTTTTTTTAGTGGACATCTCTTTGGAGTAGGGATTGCATTTGTAAATAATGCATTCAAATGAATTGCAATTGGAATTGATTTTGATATTTAATTGTATATGTGTTTAATGTTTCACAGGATACTTATGATTCATTTATTCTTAATAAATTGTGTGACAGTATATCACTATTTGATTGGACAAAGGAAATGGACAGGTTTCTTTAAAGTTTAAGTGACTTTTAGATCTTCTCTTCTAAGATTTTATCTTCCTTAAGAGGGTAAAATGTAAGAAAACATTACAACTGATTCTCAGAATTATTATTTTTTCTCTGACTACCCTTTAAGAAGGGGAGTACAACACCAATTACAGTTGCTTATAAAGCATTTTAGAATGGTAAAAAAGACCACCTTGAAAACTTCTATTTTTAATCTTCTAGAGAGGCACTGTACTCTTTCATTTCCATTGAACCAGAGTATAAGAAATCAATGACAGGTACATCTGTCTTGTAGGGAATAACTTTTATAACCTTCTCTGAAAAAGTCTCTATTCTTGGCATGCCACCCACAGTTCACTGACTTTGAAATAGTAATGTCCAATTCCCAGCCCAAATAGGTTGTTTCCGACATCTCTGGTGGAAGGATCTCCTGAGACTTCTTTACTGAAGTATTTTCAGTTGCTCTTTCCACAATAAAGATGATTTTAGAGGCCAGCCGTGCTACTTGTCAAACGAAGTTTAAGGCTTACATATTTTCTTTTTTAAGGTCATATTTTGAAGGTCATATCACTTACTAGTGTATATTTATAAAAAAAAAGAATATTGCCTACAAATAGATTTTTTATCCCTGTGGTTTTTCTCTTTTTACTTCAATATTCTTATGTAATTATATCTTTTATCATTTTATTATTTTTGCAAATGAGGGGATTTCTCTTTTAGGGAATAACCATAACTTTATTCATGACTCAACAAAGTGGGTTCCACTATTATATCTTTGGCTATCTTAAATAGTAAACAGTAAAATATTTAAAATATGAAAAAGATACATTCTTCCTGTGTCTATTGAAGCTTACAGGGGTCTAGACTATATAAGTTTTCTTTTTCATTAACTGGTTACTTTACTAAATATTTATTGAGTCCCTGTCCTAATCCAGTCACTATATGGTGTATTTACAATGGCAGTAGGAACTAAGGAAAACAAGGAACTCATAAATTTGCTACCTATTAATGGGAAGATGAACAGGGTAAACACGTAAAGAAGTCATTATATCAAAACATTTCCGAATGTATATGAATCGTGCCCTATGATTGCACCAATGTACAGAATTATGATTCAATAAAATTATAAAAAAAAAAAAGTCATTATATGATGTTTTAGAATATGAGGTATGCTAGCAAAGGTAAAAATGATAAGAGGCCTGGAGAGGATATGAAGGAGTTTTTTTTCCTCTTTTCTCTTAACTTTAAGAAAGCAAGGCAGGAATTGAGGAACACACTTGGGCAGAATGTTTCATTAGCAGGAACACTGGTAATAGTGGCCTAAGACATGAGCATATCTGGCGTATTGGAGTAAAAGAACATAAGACATGCGGACAGTGTGACAAGTGAGACACCGTGGCTGATGAGCTCGGGGTTTTAATCAGGAATTGGGTTGTACTGAAAATATTAGGTTTTATTCTGAATGAGATGAAGAGCCACTGGAGAGGATTTAGTATTCACTGACAAGGTAAAAAACTCACTTTGTTTCCGAGACACTCTATGGAATACAGTTGTGGAGGTACAGGTTGATGGCTCTCGCAGAAGGCTGGGAGGAGGTGGTGGTGCTTTGGAGACTGGAACGTGTGGGAGGTGGTGGCATTTTCAGGTTTTATGCATATTTTGTAAATAATTGTCCAAAGTCAATTTTGTGAAAGTTTCACATGTGGTATTTAAGTGAAATGTTTCAAGGATCAATCAGGTTTTTTTTGTTTATACTTGATGGATTGAAATGATGGAATCCACTAATGAGGAAGAATATGCATGAGTAATCCCAGTACTCTGGAAGGCCAAGGTAGGTGAGCTGCCTGAGCTCACAGGTTCAAGACGAGCGTGAGCCAGAGCGAGACTTCATCTCTAAAACTAGCCAGGCGTTGTGGTGGGTGCCTATAGTCCTAGCTACTTGGGAGGCTGAGGCAAGAGAATTGCTTAAGCCCAAGAGTTGTAGGTGGCTGTGAGCTATGATACCATGGGGCGCTCTGTCACCGAGGGTGATAAAGTGAGACTCTGTCTCAAAATAATAATAATAATAAAATAAAAAGTGCATGGGTGGGGTAGTTGCAGAGGAATACTCTAAAGTGCACTACTTTATGCACTTTCAAGTTTGTGATTTGCCAAGTGAACGTGTCAAGTACACAGTTTAGTGAAGGGATGTGGATGAGGGATATACATTTAGGTGTTACCAGTACACAGATGGCAAGTAAAATTGTGTAGCTAGAAGAAATTCTGACTTCAGAAAACAATGGTAAAAGATTAAAAACAACCCTAGGTCACTCTAAATTTAAGAAATAAATGAAAATAAGGATTAACAAAAGAGACAAAGTATGCCTACTATCAAAGGAATAAATGATCAGAAAATGTGATATACGGAAGACAAGTGAAAAAAGAAACCCTTCTAGGATGAGGATGTTTTTAGGTATGGCCAGTGCTGTTATATTGATGTGATGAAAATGAGACTTCTGTCTGTGGTCTGATAAACCCAAACCTGAAACTCTATGAGGCAGATTTCTGTAAAGAAACCCATGAGCCAGATTTCTGTAAAGCAGCGGCTCTCAACCTGTGCATTGCAACCCTTTTGGGGCCTAAGGACCTTTCACAGGGGTCGCCTAAATACAACCTGCATATCATATACTTACATTATGATTCATAACAGCAGCAAAATTACAGTTATGAAGTAGCAGCAGAAATAATTTTATGGGTGGGGTCACCACAATATTGGAACCGTATTAAAGGGTCATGGCATTAAGAAAGTTGAGAACCACTGCTGTAGAGAAATACACCTCATAACGTCTGACTTCTCATAACTATCAAGGTCATCAAAATCCTAGGAAATCTGAGAAACTGCCATAGGCAGGACAGTTTATGGAGACATGGTGACTAGATGTAATGTGGTATTCTGCATAAAATTCTGAAGCAGAAAAGAGCAGTGGTTTTCAGTGAAGGGAATCTGAATTAAGTTTAGTTAATTAACTTTAGTTAATATTATAGTAACAATATATCAATCAACACAGGTTCATTTATTGTACAAATAATGTGCCACAGTGATATAATCTATTACTAATAATGGAGACCTTGTGCACATTTCTGATAATATAAAACTGTTCTACAATGAAAATTTTTATGGAAATATGTTTATTAAAAGTTTTTGTTAAGACCTTTCTCAATATTAGATAACTTTCTATTCTTCCTACATCCTAAGAGTTTTTAAATACAATGTTTGATGGAACTATCAAATAGTTTTCTCACTTATTATATAATCATGCTGTTTTCCCTTTTGATCTCACAGCTTTATGGTAAATTGTATTTATGTCTTTTTCAAGGTTAAAATGTTTTAGTCAGGATGATGTAGAATAGTCTATAGTAAAAAAAGGAAAAAAGAACAGAATCATACATATAAGCAAATCCTCATCCTAGTAACATCAAAATCAAGTGTACCATTTCTCTCTTGAACTAAATTTTCATTTTAATTCAATGGACTTTTTTATCCATGCCACCCTCATCCTCACATTAAGGAAATCTGTGGTCTAGAAGTCACTGAACAATGAAAATGGAAGGAAAGATAATCAAAGGCACAGAAATACATTTTTAAAAAAAAATTTGTTGGATCATTGCTTCCGTTGTTTTAGTTCAATCTCAGTAGTGATTTTTTAATTTCAGACATTATATCATTCCTTTTGGGGAGTTCCACTCATCTTTCTTCTCATTAGGTTCATATTTTGCCCTTGAAACAGTTGACTTTTATTTTAATCTTTAAAGAGTACAAGTGATTTCTTTGTTATGTGAATGGATGGTATAATGCTGAAATAAGGTTTTTAATGTACCTATTGCCAGGACTGTGTACATTTCATCAGATAGGTAACTAGTCTCCCCTTTCTTAATTTCCAGTGTATTGTATATCACTTTATGACCACATATGTCCATCATTTAACTCATATATATATATATATATATATATATATATATATATATATCAAACATCTATAACTG
The DNA here is from genome assembly GCA_963573935.1 of Arctocebus calabarensis. NCBI lineage: Eukaryota > Metazoa > Chordata > Mammalia > Primates > Lorisidae > Arctocebus > Arctocebus calabarensis. Next base: position 2,068 of record CAUYON010115159.1, on the reverse strand, counting down.
TTTTTAATGTCTGAGATACTTCAATTTATATAATGGTGTCTAATTCCCATTCAGGTTACTATAAAAGCTATTTTCTCATTCCTTTTTACACCTGAGGGGTATTCCATGTTACAGTCATACACACACAGACACACACACACATATACCCCTCACATTTTTATTTTATCTATTTGTCAGTTGATGCACACTTTAGTTGATTCTGTATCTTTGCAATTGTGAATTTTGCTGCAACCAACAATTGGGTCAGGTGTTTTTGATATGATATTCTGATGAATTCTTTGTAGAGTCTAGATATTAGTTATTTGTTTGGATGTACAGATTGTGAATACTTTCTCTCATTCTGTGGGTTGCCTATTTCCTCTGTGACATATTTCCTTTGCTGTGCAGAAACATTTTAGTTTAAGTCCCATTTATTTATTTTTGTTGTTGCTGTCTAGAGGGTACTCAAGAAACTAAAGGCAGAACCTACTATATGATCTACCAAGCCCCCTGCTGGGTATATGCAGTATATGAAAAAGAATGAAAATCAGCGTGTTGAAGAGATACTTGGACTCCCTTGTTGACTGCGGGACTATTCATGGCAGCCAAGACACAGAATCAGCCTAGTTGACCATCAACCAATGAATGAGTGTAGCAAATGCGGGACACGTACATAAGAGAATATTATTCAGTTATAAAAGTGAACTAAATCCTGTCATTGGGAGGACATTATGTTAAGTGAAATGTCAGGAATGTAAAGGCAAATACTGTAAAGGCAAATACTGCTCTTGTCATGTGGGAGTTAAATAAATTTGAACTCATGGAGATGGAAAAGTAGAATAATTGTTAGTAGAGGCTACGAAGATTAGTGGGAAGGGGCAATAAAGTGGGGGTGGATAGAGGGTACAAAAATATAGGTAGGTAACATGAAGAAGATCTGGTATTTTGTTAGCACAACAGGATAATTATGGTTAATGATAATTTATTTTGTATATTTTAAAATAAAAAATAAGTATACTGCTGGTTGTCCTAGCATTCCAGCCTATCAGAAGAAAAAATAACTTCTCTTAGTGGATAAAAATTCATTCAGAGAATTAAATTATAACTATATATTTGATTGGCAATACCTGGTACTTCATTAATAATAATCAAGTAGGCTGGGCATGGCAGCTCCTGCCTGTAATCCTAGTACTCTGAGAGTCTGAAGTAGGGGGTTGGTCTGAGCTCATGAGTTCAAGACCAGGGTGAGCAAGAACAAGATCCTTGTCTCTACTAAAAAATAAATAAATAATGGAAAAACTAGCAACGTATTGTAGTGGGCACTTGTAGTCCTAGCTACTCAGGAGGCTGAGGGAAAAGGATTGCTTAAGGCTAAGAGTTTGAGGTTATTGTGAGCTGTGAGATTCTGTCTCAAAAAAATAAATAAATAAAGGAAAAATAATAATCTAGAAAGATAAGTTTGAACCAGTAATCAAGAGGAAAAAACAAATATTACATGCAGGCTCACAGCAAATACAGACAAATAAAATCATAGACATAGATATGAACCTGATTAATAATGCAATGGATTGTGAAATGCACAGAAAAAAATTAGGGTAAAAACATAAATGAAATGGAAACTTTAAAATTGAATTTTTCTGTTTCTCATCTAAATTTTTTTTCTCCAGCTATACTTAATCTTCTGCTAAATAAATCCATCAACTTTTACTTTATTTTTATTTTTTTTTGCAGAATTTTAGAAATTTAAATATAGAATTAGTCAAAAACAAAAAAACCCACAAAAAACCCCACAAAAGTGAATAAGATATAATTTTAAAAGTAAAGGTGGAAAATTTCCTATAAAAGGAAAAGATGTTTTCATTTTCTTTTTTTGTGGTACATGTATACCATGGAATACTATGTAGCCTTAAAGAAAGATGGGCATTAACTTTTACTTTAAATTATTCTATTTTTTTGTGATTTACCACAAGTTATGAAAAAATATCTGGAATAAAATAGAGGGAAAAATAAGATAAATGATAGAAGGAAATTTTAATGGAGAAGAGTATAAACCATGTCCAGAAAAGAGACAAAGAAAAAAATAATTTAC
>CAUYON010115158.1:0-10631 GCA_963573935.1 Arctocebus calabarensis | reverse complement strand
TGATTTTATATCCTGAGACATTACTGTATTTTTGATGACGTCCAGGAATCTTGTGGTTGAGTCTTTGGGGTTCTCTAAGTATAAGATCATATCATCAGCAAAGAGTGAGAGTTTGACCTCCTCTGCTCCCATTTGGATGCTCTTTATTTCCTTCACTTGCCTAAGTATATTGGCTAGAACTTCCAGCACAAAGTTGAATGGTAATGGTGACAGAGGACAACCTTGTCTGGTTCCAGTTCTAAGAGGAAAATCTTTCAATTTTACTACATTCAGTAAAATATTAGCTGTGGGATTGTCATAGATAGTTTCATTCAGTTTCAGAAATGTGCCACATATGCCTATACTCATCAGTGTTCTAATTAGAAAAGGTTGCTGGATTTTATTGAACGGTTTTTCTACATCTATTGAGAGGATCATATGATCTTTGTTTTTGCTTTTGTTAATATGGTGGATAACGTTTGTAAACTTGCCTTGCATCCCTAGGATGAAACCTACTGGATGGTGATGTATGACTTTTTTAATGATAAGCTGTAATCTATTGGCTAGGATTTTGTTGAGAATTTTTGCATCTATATTTATGAGTGAAATTGGTCTGAAATTCTCCTTTTTAGTTGAGTCTTTTCCTGATTATGCTATCAGGGTGATGTTTGCTTCGTAGAATGTGTTGGGAAAGATTCCTTCTTCCTCAATTTTTTGGAATAATTTCTGCAGTATGGGAATAAGCTCTGCCTTAAAAGTTTGATGGAACTCTGGTATAAAGCCATCCAGACCAGGGCATTTTGGTTGGAAGATTTTTTATTGTTTCTGTAATCTCAGTGCTTGAAATTGGTCTGTTCAGGAGCTCTATTTCTTCCTGGCTAAGTCTAGGGAGAGGGTATGATTCCAAATATTGATCCATTTCCTTTACATTGTCAAATTTCTAGGCATAGAGTTTCTGGTAGTATTCAGAGATGATCTCTTGTATCTCTGTGGCATTAGTTGTAATTTCCCCTTTATCATTTCTGATTGAGGTCACTAGAGATTCTACTTTTCTATTTCTAGTTAGTCTGGCCAAAGGTTTATCTATTTTGTTTATTTTTTCAAAAAAGCAGCTCCTTGTTTCATGAATTTTCTGAATGATTCTTTTGTTTTCAATTTTATTGATCTCTGATTTAATTTTGGATATTTCTTTTCTTCTGCTGGGTTTAGGCTTTGATTGTTCTTCTTTTTCCAATTCCATAAGATGGCTTGTGAGTTTATTGATGCACTCTTTTTCTGTTTTTTCAAATGCAGGCATCTAAAGTGATAATTTTCCTCTCAGAACTGCTTCTGCAGTATCCCATAGGTTTTGGTAGTTTGTGTCTTCATTGTTGTTATGCTCAAGGAAGTTAATGATTTCCTGTTTTATTTCTTCCTGCACCCAATTGTCATTCAATAGAAGGTTGTTTAAGTTCTATGCCTTTGTGTGGGGTTGAAAATTTTGTTGGAGTTGAGTTGCACCTTTAGTGACTTGTGGTCTGAGAAAATACAAGGTAAAATTTCAAATCTTTTGATTCTGCAGAGGTTTGTTTTGTGTCCTAGGATATGATCAATTTTGAAGTATGTTCCATGGGGTAATGAGAAGAATTTATATTCTTTATCTGTGAGATGGAGTGTTCTATATGCATCTATCAAGCACTGTTGTTCTAGGGTCTCATTTAAATTAGTTATGTCCTTGTTTAATTTCTGTTTAGAGGATCTGTCCAGCTCTGTAAGAGGAGTGTTAAAGTCTCCCGTTATTATGGTATTATAGGATATCATATTGTTCAGACTGAGTAAGAGCTGTTTCGAGAGTCTAGGAGCATTTAAATTGGGCACATAAATATTTAGAATTGAAATATCTTCTTATTGTAGTTTTCCCATAACCAGCGCAAAGTGACCATCTTTGTCTTTTTTGACTTTAGTTGCTTTAAATCCACATGTATCTGAAAATAAGATTGCAACTCCCCTTTTCTTCTGAATTCTGTTTGCCTGAAAAATTGTCTTCCAACCTTTAACATGGAGTTTTAATTTGTCTTTTGAAGCTAGGTATGTTTCCTGCAGACAGAAAATGGATGGCTTGTGTTTTTTAATCCAGTCAGCCAATCTATACCCCTTCAAGCCATTAACATTTATTGAGATAATTGATAAGTGTAGTAGTGTTCTATTCATCTTATTTTGTGAGAGTCCATTGCTTAATTTTATCTTTTGCATCAATGTGGAGGTTAGGCTCTGACCTTTAATTTCTGAGTTCTTATTTTGCTGTTGATCCATTGTGGTGGTCGGTGTGTAGAACAGGTTGAAGTATTTCCTGTAGAGCTGGTCTTGTTTTGACAAATTTCCTCAATGTTTCTATATCAGTAAATGATTTGGTTTCTCCATCAATTTTAAAGCTTAACATCGCAGGATATAGAATTCTGGGCTGGAGATTGTTCCGTTTAAGTAGATTAAATGTAGATGACCATTGTCTTCTTGCTTGGAAAGTTTCATTAGAGAAGTCTACAGTCACCCTGATGGATTTGCCCCTGTAGGTCAACTTGCACTTATTCCTGCCCGTTTGAAGAATCTTTTCTTTTGTCTTGACTTTGGACAGGTTCACCACAATGTGTCTTGGGGAAGCTCGGTTAGAGTTGAGGCGACCTGAGGTCCGATATCCCTCTGAAAATAGTGTGTCAGACTCTTCGGTGATATTTGGGAAATATTCATTTACAAAATTTTCTAGTATGGCTTCCATTCCCCTGGGGCATTCTTCTTCCCCTTCTGGGATACCTATAACTTGTATGTTTGAGCACTTCACAAAGTCCCATAACTCTGTCAATGAATGTGCTGCTTTCTCTCTCTTCTTTTCTGCCTTTCTAACTATCTGAGTTATCTCAAGAGCTTTGTCCTTTACCTCTGAGATTCTATCTTCTGCATGGTCTAATCTGTTGTTGATACTTTCTATTGCATCTTTAAGTTCCCTAATTAACTGCTTCAGTTCCTTCAGCTCTACTATATCCTTTTTATATTCTTCATATAGTTCATCTCTTATTTGATTCTGTTTTTGGATTTCCTTTTAGTTATTTTGTACTTTATCAGCAGTTTCCTTCATTGTTTTCATCATCTGTATTCTAAATTCCTTTTCTGTCATTTCTAACATTTTTTTTATAAGTGGAATCCTCTGCAGTAGCTACCTCCCAAACCCTTGTGGGGTTAATCTGGACTGGTTTTTAATGATGCCAGGAGTTTTCTGCTGATTCTTCCTCATGAGTTATTTCTTTTATCTGTTTCCTTGCCCTAATTTTCCTTTCACTTCCTCTTGCTCTTTAAGTTGCCATGTCTCTGGGCTAGGGTTTTGATGAGTCCTTTTGGTACAAGACCAGAAGGATTGGAAGATTAAAGAGCAAGAAGGGGGAAAAGAAAGAAAAAGAAATGAAAATGAAAAGAAAAAGGAGAAAGGAGAGGGGGTGGGTAGAAGCGAATATTGGCAAAAAGAAGACGGGAAAAGAAGAGGGTGACAGGAGCAATATAGGTGTACAGTATAGTACTTTGACCCAACCTTAAGAACCCCCAACCTCTGGGAGTACTGGGTTGGGTGGTTCCATTGAGGTTAGTAGCTCTTTGCCAGCCTGTTTGGACATAGTACCCCACCTCCACCAAGTAGAGAGGACAGACAAAAATGCAATAAATCAAAGCAAAAGAAACAAACCGAAAACTTTGCAGAATAAAATTGGTAGAAAAACCAAATAATAGGGGTGGAAACAGCAGCAAAAATAAAGTTCTAAGTGTTGAAAAAGGCAACAATGGAAAATTATATTTAAACTAGAAAAATGAAGAAATAAAAGAAAGAAAGAAAAGAAAAGAAAAATCTATAGGGAAAATGTTGAAATTAAAAACAAAAAAAAAACGCAAAACAAAGAAGTATATAGCTTATTGAATATTGTCTGGGCAACAGGTGATCTTCTGGTGTATGATATGTTAATCACGATGCTGATATGGCTGTACAAAATGGAGACTGGAGGCCTCTAATGATTTCTCAAACCCTGTAGGGTGGGGCTCTCCTCAGCCCGCTTAAAAGGCACTTTAAATTGCTAACCTGGGCTAAGCAGAAGCTTTCCCAGGAAAGCTCTTTGTCACTGGAACCACTCCTTAACTGTCTACTTACCCAGTGTGCCAAAACCGGTCTCACTCTCTGCTCATGAGGGCTAAGGCTGCAAGGTGTTTCAGTCCCTGCCTTTAGGCTGCTCAGTCACTAGATTACTCGCTCCAGCCTGATGCTAGTTCTGCAACCCTGAGGATGGAGCTTGCCAGGGTAGTTCTCCCATAATGGTTCCACATGGCCCACAACCAAACACTATTAGCTTCATGGGCTCAGTCTGGGGTCCTAGAACACACTTAAAGTCCTCTGCACTCCTGCCCAAGTTCTCCCACGGAATTTCAACTGAGTGCCAAGTCCAAAAAATCCCAAATGGCTCACAGGTAAGGCCTTTCTAGTTTGCAGTCTCAGTGCTGCTGTACTTACAGCTGCTGGCAGGATTAGACTGGATGAACACATGCAACCATGTGCCAATTCTCCACTGCTTTTGCCTTCCTCATGGGGTCCAGAAGTCTCACACTGACTCCCTGTGTCCCCAAAGGGATGTTTCTGGGCAGATCCCACCAGTCAGAGGGGCCTGAAGTCTTATCTCCCCAGTCTCACCGTGCCCAGTTGCAAGGAAGCTGTTACTTGGCTGCCATCTTGCTCCAGAAGCCCTATTTTTAATTTTTTGAATAACTTTCATACTGTTTTCCATGATGGCTGTACTCATTTAAATTTCCACCAACAGTGTATAAGGATTCCTTTTTTCTCTATATTAGCACCAACACTTGCTATTATTTGTTTTTAGGAATGCCCAGTCTAACTGGTATGAAGTGCTACCTCATGATTACTGTAGTTAGTAATAATATATTGTATTCTTGAAAAATGTTAGGATAGTGGATGTTAAGTAGTCTTCCAAGAAACATGATAACTATGTGAGGTAATGTATATGTTAATTAGCTATATTTAGTCATTATGCAATGTATATATACCACAAAACTTTGTGTTGTATATAAATAGAAATAATTTTGTGTTGTAATAAATATAAATAATTTTGCCTTCTAATTTTTAAGTAAAGTGATTCAAATATTTAAAAAATTAACAATGAAAACCTAAGTCATTCAAAGGAAGAGTAAATGAAGGACCAGAGCCTTTAAAATAGACTCTGAAAGTAGATTCATTACTAAAAGAGAAGACTTTACAAGAATGCTTTTCATACATCTAGTCACTGATTAGAACAGAGTTGATTAATTTCACATCTTTTTGTATTGTGTATAAAAGAATTATACCATAGATAGTTTTAGGTATGCCTTCTTTTGCTTAATTTTATGTGTGTGAGATTCATTTGTATTTTTGGTATAACATCCAAATGGGGTCAGAGGAGGTCAAACTCTTGCTCTTTGTTGGTGACATGATCTTATGCTTTGAAAGCTCCAGAGATTCAACTGCAAAACTCCTGGAAATTATCAAGAAATATAGCAACATTTCAGGGTGTAAAATCAATGTCCACAAATTAGTAGAGCTCGTATATGCCAATAACAGCCAAGTTGAGAAGTAAATCAAGGATACAATTCCCTTCACAATAGTTTCAAACAAAATGAAATACTTAGGAATATACCTAATAAAAGTGGTGAAGGATCTTAACAAAGAAAACTGAAATCCTATGAAAGGAAATAGCAGAAGACAACAAGAAATGGAAGAACATATCATACTCTTGGCTGGGACGAATCAATATTGTTGAAATGTCTATTCTACCCAAAGTAATCTAAAGATTCAATGCAATCCCCGTTAAAATATCAACTTCATACTTTGAAGAACTAGAAAAACTAGTACTTCATTTTGAATGGAACCAGAGAAAAACCTTAGATATCCAATGCTATTCTTAGTAATAAAAACAAAGCTGGAGGCATCACTCTACCAGGGTTCAAATTATATTACAGGTCCATAGTAATCAAAACAGCATGGTATTGGCACAACATAGAGACACAGAATAGAAAAACCAAGAGATGAAACCAGTCTGTACTTGCCATCTGATCTTTGATAAACTAAACAAAAGCATATAGAGGGAACAACAATCCCTGTTCAATAAATGGTGCTGGGGGAACTGGATAAATATATATAAAAGACTGAAACTGGACCCACACCTTTCACCCCTTACAAAAATTAATTCAAGATGGATAAAAGATTTAAATTAAAGACACAAAACAATAAAAATCTTAGAAGAAAGTATGGGGAAAATTCTTGATAATGATGGACTAGGGAAAGATTTTATGACAAACACTTCAGAGGCAATTGCAACAACAACAAAAATTTACAAATGGGACTTAATTAAGCTAAAAAGTTTCTGCATAGCTAATGACACAACAACCAAAGCACAATTAAGCATAATTTTTCTAGAGTCACTTTTAAGTCCTGTGTGACTTTGTTTAGTTTCTCTTTAGAAGATCTTTCCAGCTCTACAACAGGAATGTTAAAGTCACCTGTAGATCTTCTACAGGAACATTCTCCAAAATAGATCATATCCTAGGATACAAATCAAACCTTTTTCTCCTTTGTGGCATTGTGGAAGCTTGGTTTTGTCCTTTAGCTTGTGTTTACTTTACTGGTGGTCTATTTTCATGATTAGTGTGGACAGGTCTAAGTATTTCCTGTAGAACTGGTTTTGATGTTGCAAATTTCCTCAATGTTTTCAGATCATTAAATGATTTGATTTCTCCATCACTTTTATAGCTTGGCTTAGTAGGATGTAGAATTCTGGGCTGAAAATTGTTTTGTTTAAGAAGGTTAAAGGTAGATGACCATTCTTTTCTACCTTGAAAAGTTTCCATTGAGAAGTCCACTGTCATGCTAATGGTCAATTGGTGCTTACTCCTGGCTGCTTGCAATATTTTCTCTTTCATCTTGACTTTGGACAAGTTCATGACAATGTGTCTTGGAGAAGCTCTGTTTAAGTTGAGAAATCCTGGGTTTCACACTCTGAAAGGAGTGTGTCGGGATCTTTGGGCAATCTTCCCCTTCTAGTATACCTATAATTCGTATGTTTGAATTCTTTATGAAGTCTCATAATTCTCTGAGCCAATGTTCTGCTTTCTCCTTCTTCTTTTGTATCTCTATAACTACTGTGTTAGTTCAAGAGCTTTATTCCCTAGCTCTGAGATCCTTTCTTCTCCATAATCTGTTATTGATACTTTGTCCTGACTCTTTAGTTCTCTTTTGACTCCTTCAATTCCTTAAGCTCCTCCATATTCTTTCTTTTTAAAAATTCTTTATGAAATCATAACTGTGTATATTAATGTATTTATTTTGTACAATGTGCTGATTTGATACACAAGGTGGAATGCTTACATCTAAGCAGCTGTCCCACAATGGCTGTGGCCCCCAGCAGCTGAACAATGAGAACTCCCCTCAGCCAATGGCTCAATCCCAGCCCCAGGACACTGTTCAAGATCACTGGCTTGCCCAAGCTCACCCAAGGTAACTTCAGCAAGGACCCAGGCCCCCCCCCCCCAAAAAAGACTTTCTTTGTCTGAAAATGATCACTGAACAGGCTATTCTCTGCTGTCATACAAGCACTTGCCTCCACTGCTCCCACCCACTTCATTGGCTCCTGGAATTTATTGCTCCCTTCCTGTGCCCCTGAAGCAATGTTTCTGGGCGGGGTCCCCCAGCCTGAGGTGGCTGGAGTCCTTCTCCCCAATCTCACTATGCACGGTTGCAAAAGAGAAGTTTCTAGTCTGCCATCTTACTCCACCCTGTCACTTTTCTTGAAACTTTTAACACATATATTTATCATTTTTGATTAAAGCATTTATGAAACTTCCTTAAAGTATCTCTGTAGAACTTCAAAGCTTCAGAGACAAGTTGAAAACCACTAACGGAATTTAAATGCCAATGGAAGATTGACTTTTATTTAGATAAAAAAGTAAGTAAGCAGGTTGTCTATAACTCTTTTTTTTTTCATCTTTTGATGCTTCTCATAAATCTTATAAGTTGTCTTCGAGTATCTTTTCATTGTTTTTTTCACCTCTTGTCTTTTGAGTTCACAACTTGTTTTTGAGTTCACAGATTCTTTTTCATGCTTGATCAATTCTGAAGTTTGTGCTATTTTTTCATTTCATTTATCACATTTTTCTAAGATTTCTGGTATGAGATTTCTATGTTTTTGTAATTATTTTAATTTCTTTTAAAATTTCCTTTCCGGCCACTTATTATTTTGCTCATTTTCAAATTTTTCTGAATTTTCCTTAAGTTTCCTAAGCTTTTTAAAAATGGTTATTTAAAATTCTTTGTCATGGAATTTGTACATCTCTATTTCTTCACAGTCAGTCTCTGGTACTCTATTCTGCCCATTTGGTGATGCCATGTTTCTCTGATTGTTCTCCATCCTTGTGGTTGTGCATTGATGTATGCATCCTTGAAGTAATAGGTATTCACTCCCTATTTAAGGACTGGCTTTGTTCAGAAAAATCCTGTGGCAGGTGCAGTACTAAGTTATGTCAGAAACCCAGAGAAGCTGCAGCTGATACAATGGTTTGTGAGTGCTCAAAGAGCCTGGAGCCTGCTGTAATGGTTCTGCCAGGATCTCAGGGCCAAAAGAGTAAGATGATATAATCTCTGTTCCTAAATAAAGACATTTGACAGCACTGAAAGCCTCAGACTATTATTAGAATAATGTGAATTATCTCAGGAATGGAAAAACAAATCCTATGTGTTCTCCCTTATAACTGGGAGCTAAACAATGGATCTAAATGGTCATAATGTGTTGCAATGGACTTAGTGCTAGAAACTAAGATGGTGTGAGGGATAAAAACTTACCTATAGGTTACAATATAAACTCTTCTGTGATGGACACATTACCAGGCCTGACTTCAGCCCTGTGCAATTCTTCCAGGTAACTTGTATGCCCATAAATCTATTGGAAGTTAAAAAAATTAATAATTTCACAAATGTAAACATACTTTCCAAAAGATACATCATAATGTTTCCTTTTAGTGAATAGAAGATTTTGACAAGGAAACCACTTAACATTATGAACTAACAAATATGTCATAAAAACATATTTCTTATTTTGATATTTATACAGACAACTTGGAATATCTGGCTATAAAGCGCAAATGTAAGGATACTTTCCAAAAGATACATCATAATCAGTTTTCTTTTATTGGATGAAGAATTTGTTTCAACAACAGCTGTGAACAAACTTGGTATAAAAACATGTTTCTTTGTGTATTGGAGTCTATAGGGAGAAGAAGTTGAAATAACTGGAAAAAATAACATAAGTGTAACTTTCTGGAAAAAAGAAAAAGAAAATCAGCATTGTTTTCTTTAAAACAAAAGGATTAAGAAGTAATAGTAAATGATAGAACTATATAATAGGGTGAATATCCAAATTATTTTTGATGTTGCAATAAATATGTATGAAAATATATGACATAAACAGAGGCACACAAAACAAAAATGTCTGAATTAAATATCTGGAATAATTTCAGAAATAATTGGAGAGTAGTGGGGTGAGGAAGGAAGTGAAAGCGCGTTAAATTTTTTATCTCATGTAGAAGTTGGTGGGAGAGTAATTAATAAATGTAGTATTTAAAAATATTATTTTATTATAAAATATATTCTATATCTATATATCATTTTATAATCTCAAATTTTTATATTTTAATTTTCATATGTTAATAAAGAAGTAGATGAACAAATACCATTTTCACTAATACAACGTGAGTAAACTTGGTAGTGAAGGGAGGGTGAAACTGGAAAGGGGACAATTAGTTAACAGGGATTGGTAGGAAATTCATCTGTATAGTGCACTCCACAAAGCTGCTGTGTTTCCTCTTTAAGGAAATCTTCCATGAAAATCTTGGTTGGTTTTCAGTATTATCAGAGTCATATTTTTTGAAGTGTCATAGTACCAAGTCTGGGTCATGAGGATATAAGACTTGAGGCAGTTTGCATGAAAGATACTAAAAATAGTGTCTAACGTTTTTTTAAAAACCATTATAAATAAGTACTTTTTCAAAATAATTTCACCATTAAGTGCTTTCTAATGTCTAAGTCCCAGGTAGTTGCCATGTTCTTCAACACTTCAGTACAATGCTTCCCAACTCTCCCAACACATTGCCACACATTATTTATTTGACCTATTGGATAAACTTAGAGAGTAAATAAAGGGGAATTTTAGAATCCATATTATAACACTTCATACATAATTTTTCAAGGGCCAGGGTATGTAGATAATAATTGTGGTCTGTATTCATTTAGAAATATGACCTTGAGCAGAAGTGGCCAGATATGCAGGGGAAGAAAAGCTTACATAGCTTCTCAGAAGATCCCTTTCAACCCCACATTTGAATGACCTAAGATATCCATTGATGTAAGGCCAATGATTGTGTTTATATATTGTAACTATGTTCTGTTCTTTATCTTTCACTTTCTTTTTTTCTTTTTTTTTTTTTATAATTTTATTGAATCATAATTCTGTACATTGGTGCAATCATAGGGCACGATTCATATACATTCAGAAATGTTTTGATCATACTGTTACAGATAGCCTTCATGGCATTTTCTTGATCACTAT
>CAUYON010115157.1:0-45743 GCA_963573935.1 Arctocebus calabarensis | reverse complement strand
AGACTGGGAGAGAAACGGAGAGAGCTTCTCTCTCCCCACTAGAATTTTCTCCCTCTAACAGATGCCTTAATGTTTTCTGTATTCTTTTCTTTCTTTTCTGTGAATAAATTCTGTCTTACAAAAAAAAAAAAAAAAAAGAAGCAATTCCTAAAAAGCATTGAGCAAAGCATCACCACAGAAGCAAAGACTTGGCTTCTCCAGGAAAGTACACCAAAGAACAAAGCCAATATAACATGGAAGTGCTGCTGTATCTGCTGTTTAAAAAACTTTAAGGTTTGTTGACTCTTCCCAGCCCTGAGCATGGTATGTTCTTCATTTGTTAATATCTTCTGTTTCTTTTCTTACGATTTCATAATTTTCTTTGTAGAGATCCTTCACCTTTTTTTTAGGTACGTTCCTAGGTATTTCATTTTCTTTGGAACGACTGTGAAGGAAATTGTGACCTTGATCATTATTGACATATACTTCCCAAAGCAATCTACAGATTCAATGCAATCCATTAAAATAACACCATCATACTTTCAAGATTTGGAAAAAAAAATTCTTGATTTTGTATGGAACCAGAAAAAACCCCATGTAGACAAGGCAATTCTTAGTAATACAAACAAAGCCAGGAGTATTACCCTACCAGACTTTAAGCTATACTACAAGGCTATTCTGATCAAAACAGCATGGTATTGGCACAAAGACACTGACATTTGGAACCGAATAGAAAATCATGAGATGAAACTGACATTTTATAGCCACCTAATGTTTGCTAAACAAGAACATACACTGGGGAAAAGAATCCCTATTCAATAAATGTTTTGGCAGAACTTGATAACCACATTTAAAAGACCTGCACCTCTCACCACTTACAAAAATTGATTCAAGATGTACAAAAGATTTAAATAAAAGGCATGAAACAATAAAAACACTCAAAAAAGCATGGGGAAAATACTTGAAGATACAAGTCTGGGGAAAGATTTTTTTTTAATTAAATCATAGCTGTGCACATTAATGCAATCATGGGGTACAATGTGCTGGTTTCATTTATAACCTGAAATATTTTTATCAAACTGGTTAACATAGCCCTCATGGAATTTTCTTAGTTATTGTGTTAAGACATTTATATTCTGCATTTAATAAGTTTCACCTGTACCCTTCTAAGATGCACTGTAGGCGTGATCCCAGCAATTACCCTCCCTCCATTCCCCCCTCCCCTCCCTTGCCCCTTTCCTGGGGAATGATTTTATGAAGACAATTTCTGTGGCAATTGTAACAACAGCAAAAACAAACAAACAGGATTTAATTGAACTGAAAAGCTTCTGTACAACAGAACAAGGAAACAACAACTAAAGCAAATAATCTTCAGAATGGGAAAAGATATTTGCATTTTACAAACTGGACAAAAGCTTGATAACTAAGATCTCTAGAGAACTCAAATTAATCAACAAAAAAAGACCCAACAATCCCATGTATCACTGGGCAAGAGAAATGAATAGAGCCTTCTCTAAAGAAGACGGATGAATGACTAACAAACACATGAAAAAACGCTCATTGTCCCTAATCGGAGAAATGCAAATCAAAACTCCCCTGAAATATCACCTAACCCCAGTGAGAATGGCCCATATCACAAAGTCTCAACGTTGCAGGTACTGGTGTGGATGTGGAGAGAAGGGAACACTTTTGCACTGCTGCTGGGACTTCAAACTAACATAAGCTTTTTGGAAGAAAGTATGGAGAATACTCAAAGAACTCAAATTAGACCTCCCATTTGATCTTGGAATTACTAGGCATCTACCCAGAAGAAAACAATCCTTTTATCTGAAGGACATTTGCACTAGACTGTTTATTGCAGCTCAATTTACAATTGCCAATTTGTGGAAACAACCTAAATACTCATCAACCTAGGAATGGATTAACAAGCTGTGGTATATATACATACCATGGAATACTATTTGGCCATCAAAAAGCTAAAGACTTTACATCTTCTGTATTAACATGGATGGAGGTGGAACACATTCTTCTTAGTAAAGCATCACAAGAATGAAGAAGCAAGAATCCAATGTACTCAATTCTAATATGAAGGCAGTAGGTGAGCTAATACAAGGGGGGGGAGGTAGAGGAATAAGAGTGGGGAGAGGGAAGGAAGGAGGGGGTTGGGGGATCACAGTGTATGGTACACCTCTTGGGGGCAGGACACAATTATAAGAGGGACTTTACCAAATGCAATCAGCGTAACCTAATTCTTTGTACACTCAATGAATCCCAAACAATAAAAGAGAAACCAAAACAAAAACCTTAGGTATATAGAGTACAGCTTATAATGGTGCAAACCAGTGTTACAAAAAGGTGATAACTCCGTAAGAAGTGATAGGCATTGATAGTCATGAGATGACCCTGGAGGTAATGCCTTGAGAGGTGAGACACATTTCTGTATTCATAGATGTTGATAGCATCCCATCTCAGGAGACAGTGTGCCCTTGAGTGGTGCCACTGCAGACACTAAGAAAGAGGAGAAACAAGTCAGTTAATGGGAAGAATGTAGGCGGGAAAGCAGAACTGAGTAGGTGAGGGGAGTGCAGGCTCAGGTCAGACAGAGTCCCTCAGCATCAGAAGCCAAGTTCAAACTAGAGCAACTAGCAAAACCTGATTTCGGTCATAATCTGTACCATTGAGAAAAGAGGAGGATGATGTAAATAGTTAAGTTTCTGTCCAGGTGTCCTTTCGCTGCCTCCTTCCGGCCCTATAGATAGACATCCTAGAGACCCATCTTAGCCTGTGAGCTAAAAACCAGAGCAATTGACTTGTCATCAGTCTTAACTTGCAGTGTATATAAATGGAGCTTGAGGAGAGGGTGACAGAGGGAGAATAACATTTGTTGAGCAGCAACCAAAAGCTAGTCCCTGAAAGGGGTGAGACTAAAAGTTATCCCCCAGGCTTGCCCATTCGGGTTTGTTTTCCCTGTAGCTTAGCAAAAAAGGTAGAAGACATGAATGCAATTGCAGTTGCTTTATTAATATCGAATCAAAATAAAAGTAGCTGGCTATGGGGGAAGGGGAGTTATTCATAAAGTTTTAGAAATCCAAAATTTAGCTTCTTGCAAGTTCATGAATCAGTCCATCAAGAGCAAACATATTTCGAGCTTCCAAATTCTCACTGTGGGTCCTTCCCTGAGCCCTGGGTGGGCATTCTTTGTACCCTGAGCTTCCCCACCACATCCCTCATCTCTTGTCGAGTGGAATTTGAAGAGGTAACATAAAACCCAGGGAAAGGAACCAGTTTTTAATATCCAAACCACCAAGACTAAATCTGGGTTTGTGAGCCTCCAAGGCTTCATAAAAGGGAGGGTAACGTCAGCTCAGGCCTCACTTTAAACCACGAGACATTTAAATTCTGGTTTATGATCTAGGCCGGACCAGTATAAGCTATCAAGAAGTCTCATATTCCATCACTATTTTTTTTAATGTAAAATAAAAGTGAGAGGACTGAAGTTTCTCAGTTCCTATTTGGGTAACAGAATTGCTCATAATTTTGAAGGAGGCAGTTAGAGGCCAAAAGAATGGTCCGGAACAACTTGTGTTTCCTGCTCAGATTTGGCATCCATTGAGCAAAGGATCACAGCCAGGTTCCTCTTACTTTCTGGGAGTCTCACCTTCAGCCTCAGTAAGGAGAAGACTCTGGCCTGGATCAGCATTTAAAGGATCATTTTCTAGTTCTTCTCCTGCACCAGGGTCCCCAGTGCCAAGGCAGCATGCCCACCTAGAAAGTAGGGGACGGCCTCACCCTCTAGACTACTCCACATGGTAGCTCAAGGGCATGCACAGGCCTCCCAACCAAGACCGCCCCCCGCCCCCAGGTGTTGACTGAACCACCTTTGTAGAGCATGTAAATAGGACTTGGCCATGTGGCAGCCATGTGGCTGCCATGTCTGCACACCTGTGTGTGTGCAGGCGGGCAGGATCTCACAAAGACCAGACAGAAGTGAGTACAGGTAGAAGACAACCTGAAGGGTGGCTCTTCTGGGGCTGCTAAGGAATTCCAGAATTCCAATGCAACCTGACCTTCCGGTGGTGAGGAAAGTAAATTTGTTTGACAAGCTATGAGGCCAGAGCATATTTTGTTTGACATTGTTAGGCCAAGTTCAGTGGCTCCCATCTGTAGTCCCAGCACTTTACGAAGTCAGGTAGGAGGATTGCCTCAGGCCCGGAGTTCAGGACTAGCTTGGGCAATGTGGAAAGACCCCCATCTCTACAATAGTTTTTTAAATATAGCCACATGTGGTGGTATACACCTGTAGTCCCATAATTCCAGCTACTCGTAAGGCTAAGGCAGGATGATCACTCGAGCCCAGGGGTTTTGAAATTAAAGCGAGCTATTGATCATGCCACTACACTCTAGCCTAGGCAACAGAGCAAGACAGTCTAAAAAAACAACATTTTTTTAAGTTTGAGTTATGAATTTTAAATATTTAAGCATGTATATGGGCTACCATTTATATTCTTATTTATAAGACCCACAAATGTCAAAGGAAGACAAGTCTCCAGAACATTTCCTTTTCCTCTACCATAAACATCCTGCCTATAACCAACAATGGGGTTTTACAGGTCTTTAGAAACCTCAAGAACCTGAAACTATTTTTATTTCTCTCCTTTCAAGTTTCAAGTGGTTACAGATAGCCGTTCAAAATTTGTCCAGGTTCATAACTAAGTCACTCATTACAAAAAATTTATGGCAAACTGTGAAGTCTCAAAAGTAGTGGTACGTTTTCTAATATACCCCAATACTTCCATTATAACTCTATTATTAATTTTTCATATCCATATTACATCTTTTGTTTCTATGTCCATGCTGTCAAAAGATCACAAGTAATTTTTTTTTTTTTTGAGATAGTTTTACTTTGTCACCCTCGGTAGAGTGCCAGTGGCATCATAGCTCACAGCAGCCTCAAACTCTTGGGCTCAAGTGATTCTCTTGCCTCAGCCTCCCAAGTAGCTGGGACTATAGTCACCTGCCACAACACTCAGCTATTTTTAGAGACAAGGTCTTGCTCTGGCTCAGGCTGATCTCCATCCTGTGAGTTCAGGCATTCCACTCACCTTGGCTTCCCAGAGTGCTAGGATTATAGGCGTGAACCACTGCATCCAATTTCACGTGTAATTTTTGTTTTCATTTATGCAAACAAAAATCAGTTGAGTTTCTATAATGGGGCCTGTTACAATGCTGTCTGCCAGAGATATATACAACTAGGAGGGTCATAAGAGCTGTTACAGAAGGATTTTTGTGGTGTTGTGGGAAAGGAACATTAAACTACTCAGCTACCAAGCAGCAGCTCTCTAAATCTCAGGACTGGAGGAGAATTTAAGGACCATCTAAGTCTAATCCCAGCACATTAAATAAAAGTAGACCCAAGCACATGACAAAAAACTTTCAACGGTAGGGAAAAAAGATGATCTCAAATGCTTCTCAAAAGAAAAACCAAGAGTATAAACAGCCCTGGACATTTTAACAGTAATTCAGGAGCAAAGCTGTCATAATTATAGTTTCATTCTAACTTAAATCCTACACCTGGTCAAACTATTCACATAGCATACAAGGGTAGACAAAACGTGTTTTCAGATATGTAAGGTCTCAAAATGTACACACTCCCCGGAAGTTCCTAGAGAAAGTACTCCAATTTAAAAACAAGAAAATAAGTGAATAAAGACATAAACATTGGGCCCAGGTAACAGGGAATTCAATATGAGATAGGTAAAAGCAATCCCTAGGATATGACAAAACTATCCCTAGGATGACACCAGCCGGTAGGCTTAAAACAAACAAGTCAAGAATGAATATTTAAAGAAGGCTCCAACAGTCATTCCTCCAAGAGGATAACACGAGTAAAAATATATAATGCACACAGATAGGTTGAGAGTGAACTTGAGGCTGAATGATGGTGATAAGACCATAGAAAATGCAGAAAATAAAACACTTCTTAAATCTAGGAAAAAGTAAATACTTGTGCAAGAAAGGAAAAAAATAACCTCAGTACTCCATGTGGCTCATCTGCGAGCAGTATTTATGTATGCAAATTAATTTAAGCACTGATGATAGATCTAACCAAAATAGATATTAGGAAATATTTCTATTGGGGGAATAGAAATATGCACACTGCGTGTTTTTACTGGTGTAGCGTGATAGGCATGAAAATAAATCCTCCCCTTTCATAATCGGTAGGTCATATAACGCCTAAAACTAAAAAAAAAAAAAATCAAGAAATGGTGCCATGGGCAGGCATTTAGGCATATGGGATTCAATAATGAAAAAGCAAAAGCTCAAGAGTTGAAAGTGGTTTGCCCCTGAGGAACTGAGAGCAGAGGCATGGACTATGTATTACATATTAAGCTCTGTAGAGGTTGACACTTTAAATATGAAAATGCATAACTTTAGTAAAAGCAAAAACTACATGCATTTATTTTCTAACAGTGTTTTAGAAGCTCTGTGTTGGGGGAAAAATAAGTGAATGGGCTGTACTGGATGATAGAATGTTTACATGTGTGTAGGTTTTTATGTTGTAAAAATTACTTTCACAGTCTAATAAAATTCTACCAGCCTTTCTGTGTCGTAGGTTAGAAGGATCCTCATTTTATAGAGAATGGCAATGATGTGGCCAAAGTGAGACTTCACTCCCGGTCTCTTTTCTGTGCCCTGGCTGATTTCTAAAGCAGCTCTCCAAACCTGAGAACATTTTATAAATTCAAGGCTGCCTTACTCCTATGTCATTAATGGAAATGCAATTACAAGCTTGGAAAATTAAGTTCACAGATTCATTCTAGTAAAAGTGCTACATACCTTGTTGCTAAATATCATACGGTCACCCGATGGCCAAGGACAGTACTTCGAAGGTGACCATATTTGGCACTAGAGTTTGGAAAGATTGGAGATCCATACTCTAGCTCAACTCTCTTGTAAGAAATGAGGGGCTTAAGAAAGATTATCTCAGGCCACTAAAATATTATTAAGTGTAAAAGAGAAGAAGTTGATTTTTTAGGAAATCGTTGCCTAAATCTTGAGTTGCTAAGTACAGAAGTCTTTGCACCATTCTAGTAAGGTTGGATTTATTTTTATTTTACAGATGATTAAAACCAAGGCACATAAAGACAATACACAGAGCCCAGATTCTACAAACAAATGGGGTTTTCTCTGAGCGATCCCTTCCAGCCCTCTCCCTAGAGGCGGGATCTCCATGGACGGCGTCATGTCAAAGGAGGTGAAATGTTACAGGCTAAGCCCTTGGCACCACTGGCCCCCAGAACACAGATGTAGTGGGGTCCTTCCCTGATAATCAATCCAGTTTAGTTTCTGGAATGATCAAGCCAAGTAAAAGGAAATACCACAGTTTATACTTTCTCTCGTTATCAAAATGACCTCATGAAGTGTTGCTTCCAAAGCATTAACAACACGGTGAATGACAGCTTTCTACTGTCAGAAATGATCATGTAAAATAGTCCTGTAGCACCCCCCTTACACAGCAAGAGCCCAGAGAGGTTTATTGTGCTGGCAAGACACACAACTTCACAAGTGAGTTTCTTTTTCAGGTCAATTAAATGTGTGTTCAATAAAATCACATGGGAGACGAGTGAGCTGGGAACACCAGTTATTGATTACATCTTGGTCACACCTGGGGAGAGGCTCTCCTGGCTGAACTTGATTAAAAATCATTTCCAAATCTAAATTTCCACATCGCATCATTTTCCGTTATTCCTAGCCACCTTCTTGCCTCGCTATCCCCCACCCCTCAGAACCCTGCAGGCTGAGGGTTCTGCTGAAGGCATTCCAGACGTGTGTGCTGCTACTCAGACGGGCCAGTACTTAACTCAAAGACAGCCCTACCCTGAGGTGAGCCAAGCACCCCTGGAAACTGATGAGTGCTTTCCTTGTCAAGGTCAGTGAAAAATCAGAGCAAAGATGCATGTACTAGCATCATCATGGAACGAGCTCTACAATGCAAGTGTATTTTCCGGGCCTTAAAAACCTAGCTGTATTTTTTACCTTATATAAATGACTTAACCTCTCAAAAGCCTCCATCTCTCAACCACAAAATGGAGATAATCATGTTTGTCTCACCCGGTGTTGTGAGTATGAAATGAGAGAACGTATTTTTTACCCCTACTTACTGTCACATCGCGGGTACGTGTTTAGTGTTAGCTCACTTCTCTTTGCAAGTGTCAAAAACGTAAAAGAAAAAACTTCCCTGGCCTGTCAGTAAATGCAGAGCCTTGACACGACAGTCGTGGGCAGGCCCTAGTTGTTAGTGAGACAGTATCTTACATCCAGGGGTAGAACACTCCCCTCACTGATCTAAAGAGATTTAATAAAACAGTTACAACCTGAACCTGACAAAAATAGTATTACCTTACCCCCAAAGGCTGCTGCTGATTCTCAGAAAATATATGAAAATAAGAATTTTTAATGGTATCCTGGATTTAATTATAATGTGAATCAAACAACGTGCATGTTTGCAGCAAAGGTCTCTGTTGCCACACAGCACAAAATCGCCAACACAGAAAAGGGGAATCTACATTCACATCCCCAATTCTCCTACTCAGCTGTGTAACATGGAAGCTGAGTTTCCTCATCTGTAAGACGTACTGATACTTTACTTAAAGGAAAAACATCTGGTTTCTACTACATCAAATAGTAGCAATGCTTTTATCAATAATAGTCATAAGGCAGGTGGGATTCATTTTGCTTGTCAAAATTAAAATCAAATTTTGCCCTAAGACAATTCAGTCATTTCTGCTCCTCTCCAGAGCAGAAGATTCTTCAAATTGATTTATACTAGTGAAAATGAGATTTATTCCACTGATACACTCTTAGATCAGGCCCCATTATTTACTTGTATTGATCATCTATCATTATCAAGTTCACACTGTTGGATAGATCTATAGGAAAAAGAGAAAAGACACTAACATTTATTGTCTATTCTTTGCAAGCATTGTGTTAATTGCCTTAGCATACATCAGTTGCATTATTTGTTCCTACTAAAAACCATACGAGAAGAACTAAGGTGCCCTTTTTTTAATGCCTATGGAAACTGAGCCATGCAGAGGTCAAATGCATTGCCGATAGTACACATAAATAGCAGAATTTGGATTCAAATCAGAGCATGTCACATTTAACAGCCCAGACCCTCCAGTTTGTCAGATGTGGAAGTATTCCTCCAGGATTACAGAGGACAGAAGACAATTCACATTTTTTTTTTTTTTGCAGTTTTGAACAGGGTCAGGTTTGAACCCGCCACCCCCGGTATATGGGGCCAGCACCCTACTCCTTGAGCCACAGGTGCCACCCTGACAATCCACATTTTTAAGAGCATTTCCTCCTCCGAGTTCTGTGAGAAGTAATTAATCTCTTTATATTCTAGTACAGCAATATTTTCCCCAGTTTTCTGGTTTCCTTCTATTTGGCATTTTCCAAATCCTTGAAATAAATGAGTAAATGTAAGAATTTTTCTTCTAGTTGACTATGAAAAATGAGTTCTTCAAGATGTATATGATGCAAGGTGCATAATGTTTCTTGATTACTAAGGGACAGTCTATAACTCTTTTGTCTTACATACTACCCGAAAACGTCACCTTCAGTGAGGTATTCCCTTTCTTTTTTCCTTTCTGCTTGAAAGACACCCTGGAGCTCAAAGATGTGCAGAGAGAAAAATCAGAAGTAATTTTTTATGAAAACATATTTCTGTTGATTGGAAGGGGGAAATGGGTGGTGTTTGCCACAATAGCAAACCAAGTGATCTATTAAACTGAAGTTAAGAAGTGTAATAGCTATTGGAAATTTCATTGTTTTTCTAAAAAGGAAAAATATAAAAAGGTAAGGTTCCGATATATCCAGCAAGGCATTTCTTTGTTCTTTCTAAAAGAAAGAACATTTGCTGAGCGGAGGTACAATCATCTTATATCCTGCCCACGTGCTCTGGGCTCCCTAGGAATCCTATAGGACAGAGACTTTTGTCCCCATTGTACAAAAAAGGAAATTGAGACTCGAAAAGTGGTAAACTTCCTCTAAAGAAATCCTAGAGTATGTAGAAAGACTGGAATCTCATACTCGATTGACTCTAAAAAATAATTTTCACTGACTGAATGCCTATCTCACGCCAGGTAATTAATAGAATGGCCTTTAGTATTCAGTATAATATCATGAGATAGGTATTATTCACTCCATTTTTAAACATCAGGAGACTGTGCTTTAGGAAGGCTAGGGAAATTTTTCAAAGCTATACCATAAGTAGAATCAAGGTTTAGAGTCAGGGAGGGGGTATCTGACAGCTCAGGCAGTGAAGTGAGTCATGGAGAGTGGCTGTAAATACAGATGACGCTTGCTCACCACAGCTTACCTCTTGCTGTGTTGCTAATAGTCCAGTCTGTGGCTAGGGGGTTGGGGACCACAGGTCCATAGGACTTCAAAGCCCTCACTTTCCATGGCCCAGTAGAATCTCCCTACAAAGATAACTACAGTGGCCTGAATACAAAATCATAGTGAATGTGGAAGCAAGGGGAAGCTGCAGGAGAATACTAATCTTCCTGGAATTCATGTCAACTAGGAAGAGAATGGACACCATTTGGAAATGTATTTAAAAAAGAGAGTGAGAAAAAAAAAAGTGAACCCATGGACAGAAAAAAGAAGAACCAGAAGTTTCCAAAGTAAAGTGACAAACAGTTATAGCATCAAACAGGAAGGTAAGTACAGTCACCTAAAGAAGTACATAAGCCACTAAGGCCTCCGATCTATTTTTTTTGTTATTAAATCATAGCTGTGTAGATTAGCACAATCAAGGGGTACAATATGCTGCTTTCATATACAATCTGAACTATTTTCATCAAACTGATTAACATAGCCTTCATGGCATTTTCTTAGTTATTGTATGAAGACATTTGTATTCTGCATTTAGTAAGTTTCTCCTAAGACCTCTGATCTTAAAAGAAAAGGAACAATTATGAAATCTTCTAAATTAGGTAGATGTCATTCATATACTCTTTCAAGGAATATTAAGGATACTGAAGATGCTTGAAGAAAATCTAAGTGGAGAGATTTTTGTCACTGAGGAGTGTTGTAAGCGATGTTGGAGCTAGGGGGTCAGAGTCATATTCTTCTGCATTACAGTTTTAGAGAAACATTTTAAATTTCAGAAGTAAATTGTTTTACCATTTGCATATTAAGGCAATAAAATACAGTGGGCCTT
This sequence comes from Arctocebus calabarensis, assembly GCA_963573935.1. Lineage (NCBI taxonomy): Eukaryota > Metazoa > Chordata > Mammalia > Primates > Lorisidae > Arctocebus > Arctocebus calabarensis. Next base: position 34,531 of record CAUYON010115157.1, on the reverse strand, counting down.
GAATTGCTTTTTTAAAGAGGATGTCTGAAGTTAATAATATAAAATTGTTTTTAATGTGTGTGTGTGGGGGGGGGGGGTAGAGGCCCGCACAGCGGGCTCACACCTGTAATCCCAGCACTCTGGGAAGCTGAGGTGGGTGAATTTCCTGAGCTCCGGGGTTTGAGACCAGCCTGAGCAAGAGCGAGACCCCTGTCTCTATTAAAAAATAGAAAAACTAGCCGGGCTAAGGCAAGAGGCTCACTTGAGCCCAAGAGTTTGAGGTTGCTGTGAGTTATGACATCATTGCACTCTACCCAGGGCAACAATGAGACTGTCTTAAAAAAAAAAAAAAAAAAAAGACTAGGAACAGATGAGAGAAAGGGCTCCTCTGAGAATCTAGAACAGGCTTGGATTGATACAATGAAGTACTCAAGGTAACAAAAAGGTGTTTTTATAGGTAACTTTGGGAAAATATTTTAAAAACAAATAATATTAAATATGAATAATAAATAGCAGAACCAGCAGGCTACTGCAGCTCCTGCCCCAGCTGCAATTGCATTTGTTTGTTGTTACTCTGGGAAGAAAGGAATTCTGATTTTTAATATTAACTCTAGTGGAGGTTCCCGGGAGCCCCACACAATACAGTGGAGACTGTGTAGAATCCCCAAAATTGTCAGCCTTGAAGTTCTTAGCTGACATTAAAATATTCTGTGGAAGGAAATTGGTGAACAGAATAAAAAGGTACAGACATGGGGGAGGGGAGGCAAAAGGATGCAAGAATGATGGGAAAGAGAAGAGAAAAAGGGTAAGCTGCATCTGTATATACATATGGTTGAAATTGGAGTTAGATTAGAAATTACTCAGAGACTAATTAGTGCTCAGAGAGAATCCCTTTGTCACGGGCTTGATCTAAGTACTTTATGGAGCCCGGCTGTGCTGCCGTAGGGTAGTGAGTAATGGTCTGTACCATCTGCGGCTGCTCCCGTGCACCTGAACCCCAGGAGGAGCTACCCTGTCGGGGAGGGGCGAAGCCCAGGATGTGGAATATGTGTTCATCTCCACCGCCTGCCCTAGGCCCTTGCAAGAGTAAGGAGTCCTGAGCTTGGAATGAGGGAGAAGATTGTCACCGGTAATAAACCAACATCACTGCCTTGGAAAGATTTTATTTTCTCACCTTTTGCTTTCCTCTTCTTTTCTTCCTTTGCTTTTTAAAACTGTGCGAAAGTAACGTGCGTTGTACTACTAGTCTTTGAAGGAGGGAAAGGAGAAAGCAATGCAAAATGGAACTGCTTATGATAAAGAAAGAAGATGAGCGAAGTGGTTGTACAAGAGAAACATGGGAGGGGAAGAGAAAGATGGAAGAACAGGAGGAAGAGGAGGAGGAAGCGAAAGAGGACAAAGATACAGAAGCAGCAGGTGCAACACAATTTTTAAAAAGGAAAATACAGAAGAAGAATTTTTAAAGCATTAAAAGCAAACGTGATAGGTGTTGGTGTCACACCTAAAAGTCACACTTTCTCAACTGTAAAAACAGATAATTGTACATACCTGAGGATTTTGCTAGGATAATAACTATTTCATATGAGAATGTTGTCAGAATTAAATGATATAATGCACATAAAGTGCTTGAAGCATACCTAGCGCTTATAAAATGTCCGCTATTACCAGCAATTATTGCTGTTGTTGGTAGTAGTAAAATTGGTATTACCGAAAAGCATGTGACGTGCCTAACACATTTCCAGGTGCATGTGAGTTTCTAATCAATCACTATTATAATGATTAGAATTACCCCCGTTATTACTATTTCAATAAAAATGGGGCATATATCAGCTGAAAGACTGAAAGAATAAAAACAAATATACCACAAACCAAAAGACAGAAAATAAAGGCAACATTAGGAAAGCACAAAACAAGATCAAAGTGACAACAAATAAGACAAAATTTCAACTTTCACATAAATATAAAAAGAACAGAAAGAAAGGAAAACATGATAAGAAAGGTAATATTTTCTTACCTTTTCCAACATAAGGTAAGAAAATTTTATAATTTGAAGATTTTATGACTGCATAAAAGAAAAACGAAAGTATTAACTAAAACATTAAACCTGATGTGAAAGTTCTAAAAGGTAATGCTTTTAAAAAGAGATGGTAAAAATCAAGATATAGGAACAACCTACAAATAGATACAAAGAAAATGTAAAGACATGAGGTCTTACATGCATGGTGTATTAAAATAGAATTAGACCTACAGCAAGAATAAGAAAGAGACACAGATATAAAAATACACTTATACTACTTAGGAATAGTAGGGCGCCAGAGCCATACAGCAGAGGTGGTGGGTTCAAACCCAGTCCTGGCCAAAAAAAAAAAAAAAAAAAAAAAAGATACTTAGGGATAAATTTAATAAGAAGAGTATAGACTTTGATAAAGAAAGCCATAATCATAGCTCTTGGACATAAACTTGAATAAATGCAGACATAAAATATATTTCTAATGGAGAAGGTAAAGTGATTAACTTTATAAAAAAAGTCATTAAATTTAGCCTTCTGAAAAAGAAAGCAGGAAAGCATTGAGAAAAAAATTGTGTATTAAATATATTACTACAATAAAAAGCTGTACTGATTAGACCACTATAGATTCTACTATTGGGACAGAATAATAATAGCCAACATTTATTAGTTGCTGTCTTTGTTCCCATACACTCTTTCATGCTTTACAGGCATTTACTATATCTCATGACAATGCTGGCAGGTGAGCATTATTTTTATCTTTAGAAGAAGGAATCAGCCACACAGCTGGTTAAGTATGGAACTACATTCAAACCCAGGGTTCCCATCCTCATATCTTATTTAAAAAGTTTTAGAAGAATTTAATATATGAAAAAATTTAATCTATAATTTTTAATCATATACAGAATTTGAAATTTCACATAATATCTCAAGACGTTGAATGAAACCCAGTGTTTCACCCTTGCATACACCTCCAATTTCCATGTCCCAGAGACAGCCACTCTATTTTAGTTACTTCTATTACCATCTAACCTTGTATTTCTAAATTAAAAGCTCATCTTTCTACTTTTTAATCTTTCAATTTTACACATTACCTATCACCTTTAATTCTGGACTATGAGGATTCATGTCTTTAAGCACAAGAGTTTTCTACCCTTACCATATAGTAACTAAACACTATTTGGTTAAATGAATATTTTCTGTTTACATTATAATAATGTTAAGTATTATTTACAAAGCCATGTAGGCTATGATTACATTTTTCTCTTGTAACAATACCTCCACCTTCACATACGTGTAATTGATTATGTTAAGTGCATTATTACTAATAGTATGTTAGTATATTATAGCATAACACATATAATAGTACTATATACTAATGTAGTAATATACCATATTATGATACTAGTAATAGTGTTACGTATTAGGTTATATTGGAGGAGGATGAGCCCCTATAAAATATCCTTATAAGAAATAGCATCCTTATATTTTTTTTTAAAAGTGAAACACATATGGACTATGGAGGCAGAGATTAAAGTGATGCCTCAGGAAGTCAAACACCACCAAAAATTGTCATCCATTACCAGGAATTAGGAGAAAGGCATGGGATAGATTCCCCTTCGGAGTCCTTAAAAGGAACCAATTCTTCTGTCCCCTTGATTTCACATATCTAACCTCTGGAAGTTTAATGAAATTCATTTCTATCATTTTAAGCCACATAGCTGGTGGAACTCTTTTGTGGCAGCCGTAGAAACTAATAACACCTAGCAAAAGGAAAGAGAAGAGAGATTTATTCTGAGGAACAGGTACATAGGCTTAAAGCTGAGAGTGCAGCAGAAACAATAGAAAAAAATCCTCTGACAAAGCAGCCTCCACCTTAAATATAACACGAGAAGAGTTTAAATACTTGATGCTCTTAAGGTTAACAACAACAAAAGGTAAAGCTAGTTCCTGAGTAGATTAACACTGCCCCCTACACAAATGACCTACCAGAAGAAGAAAATGCTTATCTCTAGACACAAATAGTATTTACCTCACACTTCACTGTTCTACACACATTAAAACAAGAAGAAATGAAACAACAACAACAAAAAAAACACTGTCAAGAGCTAACATAATAGAACCAACTTGCTTCCAATACAACTGGATGTCAAAACTATCAGATAAGGAATTTAAAATAACTATGATCAATATTTCAAAAGTTCTCATGAAAAATTGAACAGCATGCATAAACAGGTGAGGAGTTTCAGCAAAGAGGTGGAAATTATAAGAAAGGATCCAATGATAATACTAGAAGAAAACACACACAGAGTAATAAACATAAGCAGTGTCTTTGATGGACTCAAATAGACGTAATACAAGCGAGGAAAGAAGTGAACTTAAATGTAGGTCAACAGAAATTACCCAAACTGAAATACAAAAGAAAAAAAGTAAAAAGAAATAAAGAACAAGATATCAAATAACTATGGGACAATATCAAAAAGTCAAAATTTTTAATCCCAGAAGGAGAATGGGAAATAATTACTCAAGAATAATAAACAACATCAATCATAGATCCTAGAAAACCTCAAACTGGGTTTAATCTCCCTCCTTCCCATACCCCTATAGACAAACTGCAGATTGTTTCAAACTTACGATGGTTAGATTCATGAGTTTCCAACTTTAAGATGGTTCTTTCAGCTGTGTATGTTAATGAGTCCCCATACAACTATTCTGTTTTTCACTTTTATTATTCATTAAATTACATGACACATTCAACACTTTACTATAAAATAGACTAGGTGTTAGATTATTTTGCTCAACTGTAGGCTAATATAAATGCACATTCAATGTAGGCTATGCTTAACTATGATTAGGTGTAGGCTTAGCATATTAAATGCATTTTTGACTTACAATGCTTTCAATGTACAATGAGGTTATCAGGCTATAACCTCATCATAAATGAGGAGAATCTGTATATCCAAACTGCTAATGACAAAATTTGAAGAGAAAATCATGAGAGCAGCAGTGTAAAAGGATATATTGCATATTTACACAAAGAAGTATAGCAAATATTTTTGTCATAAAATTTGCAACTTATGAGGTAATAGAATGGCATCTTTAAAGTGCTGCAAGAAAAACTTACCAACTCAGAATTCTTTACCTCATACAAATATCCTTTATAAGTGAAAGAGAAATAAAGGATACTTTTATTAAATAAAAGGATTTTTTTTCAGACAAAGAAAAATTGAGAGAATTATAAGCAGACCAGACCTACAAAAAGATGTTAAAGAAAGTTCTTCACAGAGAACTTGTACCTAAACAAAAATACAAGTAAAAAACTTGTTGGTTCATAAATGCTTCTGAACAAAAAAAGAGCTACAGAAATAGTTTAAAATGAAAGCCAAAAGAATATATTCTTATTTTTAATCCCTCTGAAGAAAATTGACTGTCTATAGAAAAAAGTAGAAGGATGCTAGATTTTAATCGAAACATATAAATAATTACATTAAATGTAAATGGCCTAACTACAACAATAAAAGACAAAGATTGTCAAAATGGATTTTTTTAAGGACGATGCTTTCTAAAGGGAACACATTTTAATGACATAGAAATTAAAAGGAAAATATGTATCATGAAAATTTTCATTTAATCAAGTCATCTGGCTATATTAATGTCAAAATATACTACATATTGAAAAATAATACCTAGAACTTTTAAAAATTACATAAAGTTAAATTCACCAAGAACACATGACAGTTATAACTGTGTATGCACCTAAAACATAACTTTATAATATATAAAATAAAAACTGATAGAATCTAAAGAAAAAGAGACAAATTCATAATTCTGATAGACTTCAACATTGTTCTATCAATAACAGCTGATAGAAAAATCACCAAAGATATAGAAGATTTAAATAGCATTTATAATAGGGTAACTCTTGAACTGATAAAAGAAATTAAGAAGACCTAACTTAATAGAGAATTACACTATCATTCATCAATTGGAAGACATAATTTTGTTAGTATGTCTATTCTCCCATATTTATCTGTAAACCCAATGCAATCTCAATAAAAATACTAGTAAGATTTTGGGAGTAGAAATTAGCAAGCAAATTCTACAATATATCTGGAAAAGCAAAGGAAATGTGATAACCATAATAATTTGGGGGAAAAAAAGAATGAAGTGAGAGGACTCAAACTACTTGATTTTAAGACTTATAAGGCTACAAAAGTTGAGACAGTAGGTTATTAGTGAAAAAACATAGATAAAAAGCACAGAATAGAATAATCACAGACATAGTGAATTAATTTTCAAACAAAAGTGCAATGACAAATCAGTGGAGAAAATATTAGTCTTTTCAACAAAAGCTGCTGAAACAATTTGAAATTCATTGATACATTCATTCACTTTGCCCTGGCAGAAGGGACTGTGTTCATTCATTTCCTGGCCAAGGAACCCATACCCCTATATATATCCCAAGACTAAAAGCCTAAAGGAGGAGACAGGGAAAGACCAGGAGAGAAACGGAGAGAGCTTTTCTCTCCCCACTTGAGCTCTCTCTCTCTACCAGGAGCTTTAGTGTTTTCTGTAAATAAATTCTGTCTTACTACTGGGGGGGGAAAAAAAACAGAAAATGCCATGAAGGCTATGTTAAACAGTTTAATGAAAACATTTCAGATTGTATATGAAACCAGCACATTGTACCCCTTGATTGCACTAATGTACGCAGCTGTGATTTAATAAATAAATAAATAACTCTCCAACTTGGGAAAAAAAAAAAGAAATTGTTTCCAAGTGCAAAAATTAATCTCCTCCTTTACCTCACACCATATACAAATATTAACTAAAAACAGCCATAGACTTAAATGTAAAACTATAAAGGTATAGAACTTCTAGAATAAAATATAAGAGAAAATCTTTATAATTTTTCATTAGGCAAAGATTTTTTTTAGATATGACACCAATGGCACAATCCAAAAGTAAAATATTGATAAATTGGACTTCATAAAAATGAAAAGCTGTTTTAGTTTATTGAAAGGCACTATTAGGGAATGAAAAGGCAGAGTGAGAAAAAATATTGGCAAAGTACTTATGTCCTGTATGCAGAAAATATAATAAAAAATTTTCAAAACTCAGTGAGAAAACAATGCAATTTTTTAAATGGGCAAAAGTTTTAAAAAGACATTCACTAAAGAAAGTGTATGTATTACAAATAAGTACTTGAAAGATATCAAATATTATCAGCTATATAACTGTACACTAAAAAGAATATATTTTATTGTGTGTTAAAGTACATTTCAATGAATCTGACTTTTCCAGAAATGCTAATTGGAAGCTCTGTACAGACATGAGTAAACTGTAAGCTTGTTTGATAAATCTTCAAACTAGCTTTTTCATAGAAGGATCCTCAAATGTTGGTATCTTAAGGACTTTTTCCCATGAGCAGGCATTTCCCTAGAGAGGAACTCTCCACCTTTTTCCTTTCTTTTTATTTAATTTTTTTAGTGTGGTTTGACTTTGGTTTTCAGAAATGCTAGTTAACATCCCTTAGCTTCTATAATCTCTTCTTCCCATTTTTTTGTATTGTGGGCTTAGCTTTTTTATGTTTTTATTGTCATTTGATTTGGGGCTTTCAGAAGGAAGCAGAGATAAATGCATGCATTCAGTTTATGTTTAAGCAGAAATTTGGAAGTTGTATTCCAGTGAGGAAAACAGGAACTATTCCATAGACAGTATTGGGGCAATTCCATAAAAACTTGGATTCCTATATACCATTTCCCAAAGTAAGTATTTAAATTTAAAAAGCTAAAAGAAAATAAATTTGTATATTAATCTGATTTTGTGACAGGGAAGGCATTGAAATATGACACATAGTACAAAAACCATGAAGAAAAAATTAATAGATCTGAACAGTTACAAGTGTCAAATTTCTGCATGTCAAAATAAGTAAAACAAAATGACATACAAAATACCATAAATATGTTTCTAATGTTCATGATAAAGATTCGTGTAACCTTAAAACACAAAAAATTTCTATTGATAAGAGAAAAATAATCTAATTTAAAAATAGGCAAAAGACAAAGAATAAGTACAAAAAGTAAATATAAATGGTAAATAAAATTATTACAAATTGTTGACCTTCTCTGTAACTAATAAATTCTACTTAAATTATATTCTTTGGTCCTGTAGCCTGGCAAACTTTTTCTTTAAGGACAACACTTAGTAACTGACAATAACATAGGGAACTAGTTATTCTCATGTAAACGTAAATTTGATTTAGCTTTCAGTAGAGCAATTTAGCAAATCTGTTATGTTAATGACAATTTGGCATGATTATATATTAAACCTTAAGTGCATAATATGCCCTATGGCCAGCAATTCAATATCTAGGAATTTCTCTTCAGGAAATTATTTAAAATATATACAAACATTTTTATTATGACAATATTAATCATAGTATGTTTTATAATGATAAAATTAGAAAAATGTGAACAATTGAAAGTTGATAAAACACAGTCTTTAGTCTAAGAATAATTTTTTTTCTATAGACCACATTGGTTATATATTGCAAGAAAAAACAATAGAATTACAAAGTTTTCTGTAGAGCATGAAAATCACCATGTGAGGAATATAAGTGTGTGTTTATAAGTGAGCTGGACAGAGCTCATGTAGGAATTTTACAGAGATTATCTCTGAGTGTTAAGATTAAGGCATTTTTCTATAATTACTGTTTTTAGATTTTCTATGGCGACTATGGTTTTTTAATTGGTAAAACAAAGAATTTATTTTTTTTTTAAAAAAAGAACTGATCCAGAATAGAAACAGAAAGGTAAAATACTGAAGAATAAGATTAAGAAATGTAATGAATTGGGCAACACCCATAGCTCAGTGGATAGGGTGCCAGCCACATACACCTAGGCTGGAGGGTTCTAACCCCGCCTGTGCAAGCTAAACAGCAATGACAACTTCAACAACAACAAAAATAGCCAGGTGCTGTGGCAGGTGCCTATAGTTCCAGCTACTTGGGAGGCTGAGGCAAGAGAATCCCTTACGCCCAAGAGTTGGAGGTTGCTGTGAGCCGTGACGCCATGGCATTCTACCCAAGGTGACATAGTGAGACTTTATCTCACAAAACAAAAAAAAGGAATGAATCTACATGAACCAACTTTAAGGGGAGGATAGTACAGATGAATTATGCTAACTATCTATTAAGGGATTAGAAATCCAAATATGTAAGGAACTCATACAACTTAATAGCAAAAGAACAAAAACATACCCCCCCAAAAAAACCCTAATAATCCAACTTAAAAATGGGTCAAAGATCTAAATAAACACTTTTCCAAAGAAGATATATAGGGGGCCAACAGGTATATGAAAAAAACTTAACATCACTTGTCACCAGGGAAATGCAAAATGAAGCTATGAAGAGGTGTCATCTCACCTTGGTTAGAATAGCTACTCTCAAAAAGACAATAACAGATGCTGGTGAGGATGTGGGGAAAGAGGAATGCTCTTAGACTCTTGGTGGGAAGGTAAATTAGTACAGCCACTGTGGAAAACAGGATGGAAGTTCCTCAAAAAACTAAAAATAGAACTACCATGGGATCCTGCAATCCCACTGCTAGATATGTCAAAAAAAAAAAAAAAAAAAAAAAAAAAAGGAGAATCAGTGTTCAAAGAGATAAAGGACCAAATACATATTCCCTACTCACAATAGCCAAGATATGCAATCAGCCTAAGGGGCCATCAGTGATAAATGAAGGAAATATGGTATATATATGTTCTCGGATTGGGAGCCAAATGATGGGTGTACACGATCATAAAGCGGTAGTGGAATAAAGGATATTAGAAGCTAAGAATGGGATGAGGGATAAAAATGTACCTGCCAGGTATATTGTACACTATTCTGGTGGCTAATACACTGAAAGCTCTAACTTTGGCATTACACAATTCAACTAGGTGGAATTAACCTATTGAAATTTTTTTTAAAAAGGAATTAAAAAAAAGAAAATGTGGTAGACAAACACAATGCACTATGATTTAGCAATAAAAAAAAGAATGATATCTTGTCATTTGCAGCACCATGCATGGAATTGGGAGTCATCACATTAAGTGAAATAAACCAGACACAGGAAGATGAACATCTCATGTTCTCACACCTATGTGGGAGCTAAAAGTGTAGATCTTGTGGAGACTGAGTATGAATTGGTGGTTACGAGGCCAGGAAGGGGAGGGAGAAGGAGAGAATGAAGAGGGTTTAATTAAAGGGTACCAATTATCCATTTGATAATAGAAATAAGATCTAGTGTTTGCTAGCACAGTGAGGTGAATAGAGTTAATAATTTATTGTATATTTCAAAATCCATTGATTTAGGCAATGGATATCCTAAATACCTTGATTTGATCATATATTGTACAAATGTATCAAAATAAAACATGCATCACATAAATACATATAACTATTAAATACCAATTCAGAAAAACCAAGAAAACGAAATGTTTATATAGGAATTCTATATGGAAATATCATGTAACTCCATGTAAAGTCACACAATTTTAATGATGATTCATCACAACATAATCTTTTGCTCGTTCACATCAAAATAGTTCCCATTGTCTGTTTTTAAATGAAAATCCCTGGGATTAGTGAAAATAGAGGGAAAATGGAATTGACACACTATTAGTGAAATAGTATATTTATACAGCATTTTTGTTTTTAGTAAGCCTGGGCCAGGTTTGAACCTGCCAGCCTCAGAGTATGTGGCCGGCACCCTGCCCACTGAGCTATGGGTGCCCAACCTCTAGCCTTTTTTGGAGGATAATTTTACAATACTTAATAAAGCCTTAAACTTTGAATCAATAATTCTACTAGGAATTTGCCTTAAAGAAATAATTGAAGATATGCACAAATATTGAGTTATTAAATCAATAATTTTATAATAAATGAAGCAATTCACCTATGCTGAATTCATGAAGTTCACTGATTACATAAATTTTGTTATGATCATACAGTAAAATGGAGTCAGAAATTTGAAAGAGTCTTGTGAAAGATATGTAATCAATCACAGTTTAGTCAGGAACATAGAAGCTGAGCAAGGTATCTCAAAAAGCTGTATTTTAGGGACTCAGTTACATAAGTAACAAAAAATAAAAGGAAATTCTGAGGCCAGGTATGGTGGCTCACATCCAGCACTTTGGGAGGCAGGAGGATTGCTGGAGGCCAGGAATTAAAGCAAGTCTGGACAATATAGCAAAACCCCACTTCTACAAAAATATATTTTAAAAATTATTCAAGTGTGGTGGTGCATGCTTGTACCCTCAGGAGGCTTGCTGAAGCCCAAAATTTCCAGGTTGCAGTGAGCTGTGATCATGCCACTGTATTCCAGAGTAAACAGAGAGGACCCTGTCTCACGCACATTCACACACACAAAAGCAGAAAGCAATGCTGAGATTACTTAGGGCTCAGTCTTTCCTTAAAGGTGGCATTAGGCTAAAAACAATGATGGCTAGGTAATAATACTAACAATTAGATTTATTATTCATCTCAATAATCTCTGCCGGGCAAAAGTCCTTGGCATAAGGCACAACAAAGTAAACCATACAAATTCAGGACCCAGACAGGCACCATTTGAAATTCACAAATAGGAGGAAAAGCAAAGGTATTTTCTAAAAGGCCCTAGAATCGAAGGTAGACAGTTTCAGGCTGAGAGTAACTGGGCAATGCTACAGGGAACACTTACTACTTCCTTACTGACGTTAGCTGTGTGGCGGCTTATCATCTGTGTATGAGATGTGATGCTTTGAGCTGTGCAGTTAATATATGTGGATATTTTTGTTGTTGCCATGTTTACAAGCCCCACCCCATTCCCACCTTTACAGAAGGGACTTTGTGACTTGCAGTGAAGCTGTATGCCAACGATATAGTCTGGAACAGTCCATCCCTGAATTCTATGAGCACCCTGGGCCTGCCTGGGAACTGGTAGATACACATCAGCAGGTGAACCTGGCTTGGCTATGTTGAACAAAAGCAAATTTTTATTAGCACCATCTTGAGACTTTGCAGATAGAACATTAGAATTTTAAGAAACAGATGGAAGATGATTAAGTGTTGGTATTTTGCATCAAAAACTGTGTAGATACATATATACTGGTAAGGAAATACCAGCAGAATTTATAGAAGATGTTTCTGATGAGGTATAAATACCTATTGATTTGGAGGAACATGTATCATTTCGATTCATGCTGTGCTAAAGGCTCTTGACTGATGGTTTGCATTGCCATATATATGTATATATGCCTCACAGTGGAACAATGGGACACAGGAGTGGCTGTAAATGCAATGGGCATGTCTTGACTGTTCCTTGCTAAATTACTAGTTTTGGTTACGCTCCTCCAATGAATGAATCCATATTCAATTCTAGTTGTCTAATCTCACACTTTTTCTACCATAAGTGAAGGTCAGATGGTGGAACCTCATGAAGGGGTGTAACATGAAAGAACAAGGGACATCAAAGATCTCCCTTTGGAACTATGAAGTTTGAAGCCATATTTGCTGACACCTTGAAATTCAGAAGATAATTATTTAGACCAACGTGGGGATGGTAAGGATTGCTCCCAGCAATGGCAGCTCGGTAAAGAGATGTGAAGGAGTTAGTTAATCAATTAAGGCCAAGACAACTTCCTTCACGGACAGTGTGGAAAGATACCTCAAGAAGAAAATCTACAGCTTTGAGCTTAAATTGGTGAATGTGACCCTTCAACAGGAAAGTCTTTCTTAAATAAGCTAAACTACCAGGGGACAGGTGTAGCCACTACGGGGCTCTCAGTTTCTCCAGCAAGGAGAAACTGGAGTGGGAATTATCTCCCAGAAGAAAATAAAAATTACCCAAGTCAATGTACTCTACAAATGCTTTTCTCTTCGAATGGTGTCCAATGTTTGTAAGAGCAAGAAACCAATTCTGGATTCTTATAAATCTCACTAGGAAGGAAGAAAAGAAGGAAAAGGGGAAGGAAGGAGTTAATGATTTACTATGTGCTAGAAGCTGATACCAGTTTGATGGAGGTTAACTCACAATTTCATAAAATCCTTAAATTTAGCTTTTGTTTTTCCATTTTTAAGATGAAAAGTGACATAAATTGTTATGAGTAAAACCAAATGGCTATTAAGCGGCAGAGCTGAGATTTAACCTGGATCTATGTGACTTCAAAACCTGTGTTTATTTCATTATAATTAGAGTTATATAAGTAAATCTATGGCTGTAGACTAGCATGGACATTTGACCTAAGCCTTGAAGGGGTTTGGATAGGATTATACTATAGCAAGTAAGGAATTCATCAAAAGTGGTGCATCGAGAAAACTTCACAGTCTTAACTAGTTTTAATAGAAATGAAGCAAGCCTTGAAATTAATGTAAGTGTCCACCCTTAGACGTGTCCACATGAAAAACAGAATTCAAAGAAAGCAGATAGTGATGATTAAAGTAGGAGTAGAAATTAATGAAATAGACATCCACAACAACAACAAAAAAAAATCAGGTAAGACAAAAGTTGATCCTTTGAAACTAAAAACAAGATAAATTTTTAATAAAGCTTTTCAAGAAAGTAAGAGAAAGAATACAAGCAAAATTATCAATTTCAAGCGTACATAATCACAGATATACTAAGGATGCTTTCAACAACTATGTGCCAACATTTTAAAACTTACATAAAACGGTCAAACTCAGAAAAATAGAACTTAGAATTGAGTCAAGAAAAAATTAAAAGTTTAAAAATTCTATGTTTATTGAACTGGAGATTAAGAATTACCTATAATATAAAGGGATACTTTTATAGATAAGGTCTATAAAATTTTCACATAACAGACAACCCCCAATGTACACAAATTTGTTCTAATGGTAATAGGATAATGAAGAGAAATATTTCTCATATTTTTCTATGAAGATGGAACAATTTTCATTCCAAACTCATTAGTATATTTTGAGTAAGAACTATGAAAGTAGTCTATTTCACTTGTGAATACAAACGCCAAAAAAAAAAAAAAAATCCTAAGCCAGATATTTTCACACTGAATTCATTATATTAAAAAGATTACATAACCAAATAGGGTTTATCACATCAAAGCAGTTGGTTTCAATAACAAAAAATCCGAAGACATAATTTATCACATTAGCAGGTTTAAAAAATCATGATAGATGCTGAAAAAGTATTTGAGGAAATTCAATACCAATAAACAATAAAGACTCTTAGTAAATAAATTAGAATACAAGGAAACTTCTTTAAGCTGATAGAGATCTATATTTTAAAATTCTGTAGAACAAACATCGTCCTAAATTTTAAAGTGTTAGAATTATTTTTTTTTTAGAATTAGAAGTAATTTTATCATACTTCCATTCTGTATTAAATAGGCCATCTTAGCCAATGTAATAAGTTATGAAAAAGAAATCAGAATCACGAGCATTGGAAAAGAGGGAGAAACTTGTCATTATTCACAAATTATGTGATAATTTATAAAGAAAAGAAATTTATAAAAAGTTGTGTAAAATAACTAAGGCTTAAAAATTGGCTGATAAATATATATTTGTATTTTTATATGTGTTTATATTTATTTATATATACATGGCATATTCAAAGGTCAGTTGTATTTCTAGAAAAAAAGCAAACAACTAGAAAATATAATTAAAGAGAAGGCAGCATTTACAACAGCCTCAAATAATATCAAGAATGAAGGACTAAGTTGGGCATGGTGGTGCATATCTCCAGTTCCAGCTACTTGGGGAAGCTGGAGCAGGAAGCTCACTTGAGCCTAGGAGTTCAAGTTTTTAAAACACCTGCAAGATGAGAGAGGTTACAGAAAGTATCAACAAAGAGATAGAACATGGACAGGGAGATTTACTATAGAAATGATTGTTCCTAAATTGAACTATAGATTTCAATTAAACAATTTCACAATTGAACTGTAGTTTTCAACTAAACAATTTCACAACTGAACTATAGATTAACTAAACAATTTCATAATTGAACTATAGATTTCAATTAAACAATTTCAATTAAAATGACAACAGGCTTTAGGTGGGGTTTCTTTAGTAGAAATTGGTAATATTATAAAATATATATCAAGAAGTAGAACTACAAGAAGTGAGCACATGATTTAAATATAAGGACTTATTATGAAACTATAATTTTAAAAGTATGATATTAATGCAGGGATAGACAAAAACAGAAATAGACATAGACCAAGGTGGAATGACTGATCTGTGAAAAAAACTAAGCCTTATTCACCAGACGGGGCTGGGAGAGGGGAAGGGTTATCTATGTGGAAAAAGACACAAATGAAACTCTATCCTTCCTCATGGCAAATATCAACTCCAGATGAATCAAGAGCTTGAGTGTAAAACATCTGGGGAAGGGACGCAATTATAAGAGGGACTATACCTAACAAATGCAATCAGTGTAACCTGGTTCTTTGTACCCTCAATAAATCCAACAATAAAAATAAATAAAATAAAATAAAAAATAAAAATTAAATTAAATTTTTAAATTAAAAATAAAATTTTAATTAAAAAATAAGTAAAAATCTTTTTAAAAGTATAACACTTTAAAGCTCAGCAAGAAAAAGCTTTTAAATCTCAAAGGAAAACATATTTTTAGACAAGACATCCAAAAAAGAAGAAAAGACTTATTAATTTGACTATATTAAAATAAAAAAAATTTTTTTGAGACACAGTCTCACTCTTGCCCTGGGAAGAATACCATGGCATCATAGCTCACAGCAACCTCAAACTCTTGAGCTCAAACAATCCTCTTGCCTCAGCCTCCAGAATAGCCAAGACTACAGGTGCCTGTCCCAACGCCCAACTAGTTTTCCCTATTTTTAGTAAAGACAAGGTCTCATTTTAGCTTTCACATTCCTGAGCTCAAGCAATCTGTCCTCCTCAGCCTCTCAGAGGGCCAGGATTATAGACGTGAGCCATCACACCCAACCTAAAATCAGGAACTCTTGTTAAATTAATAACTCCTGTTCATACAAAATCTCATAAAGAAAATAAAATGACAAGTTGAAAACTGGAAGAAGATATTTGCAGTGCACACAACTGACATTGAATTACCACTAAGACCATATAAAAATCTCCTATATGTTGATTTAAAAAAGAACAATTCAATATAAAAATGAGTAAATAATATGAACAGGCATTTTAGAATAGGTAGAACCAATAAACCCTTGAAGATATGTCCTATATCACTGATCATCTAGTAAATGCAAATCAAAGCCTCCAAGAGATACTACTTTATATTTATTTAACTACCTAAAAATGACAGACCAGTGCTGGAAAGGGTCCATAGTATCTCCTCTGCATTGCTTCTGGGAGAAAACTGGAAAAACCACTTTGGAAAACAGTTTGTCATTATCTCCAAAAGTTAAACATTTATATATCTTAAATCCAATAACTCTACTCTTTGGTATACATCCAAGAGAAACTCTTGCACATTTAGAACAGGAAATCTGTATGAGAATGTTCATGGGAACACAGTTCACAGCAACAAAAACCTAAAGGAATCCAAAAACCCATCAACAGGAGGGCAGATGAATAAGCCGTGGCATGTTCATACAACGAACAGCATATTAAATGTCTGAAAAAACAAACTGCAACGTGCAACAATATTACGCTGTCAAAAGTCCTCCCAAATCACATTTAACATTGTTTTCATAATGTCCAAAACAAAAATTCTATGTATGAGTATGTTCATACATACCTATGTATATAGACACACAAATTGTTATGGAAATACATGAAAAGAAAAGCAAGGCCATGAACTTAAGAACCAGGGTGACAGTAATTTCAGGTGGGGGACGAGCACCATCCGTGACTACACGTACATCATTTTTAACTTTAATTCTGAGTTGTGGTTTCTTGAATGTTTATGATGGAATGGAAACTAATGAATAAACGAATAACAGGCCTTGCGTGGATCAGTGATAAGAATGCACCATGAACTACAGATTATGATTAATCCATTTAGTCATAATTAGGGAAGAACCAGGAGCACTTCAGAGTTCCCTGAAGCAGATCCAGCCGTGGAACTATGACAAGATGGAAACGTTTTCCGTCTGTACCCTCCTATCAAGGAGCTGAGAACTCAACATGTGACTAGTGTGTGAGATTGCAAACGAGCACTGCCTTTTTGGAAAGAAATGTGAAGAATCCTCCTAGAAATAAAAGAGGACTTCCTATTTGATCCCACCCTCCCCTTACTAGGTATCTGACCAGAAGAAAGAAATATCATTTTACCATAAAGATGTTTGCACTTGAACGTCTCTAGCAGCTCAAATCACAATCGTAAGGATGTGTAAACAACCCACGCGCCCATCAACCTATGAATGGATCAATAAACTGTGGTACACGTATACCATGGAATACTATTCAGCCATATAAAAGATGGAGACTTTGCATCTTTTGTATTTACCTGCATGGATGCGGAGAACATTGTCCTACATAAAGTATCTCAAGAATGGAAAAGCAATAAGTAATAATAATAATCTGAAATATCAACAACTACAGGCCCACACAGGAGAAAAACACAACTACATTCAAGTAGGGCAAATTAAAAAAAAAAAAAAGAAATTCTATAGCTAAAAAAAGTAAATAAACTAAATTCAAATAAAGAATAAGAGGGTTCACTAAGTTCCCATCTTTCTGGTACATTGTAGGGTATATGGCACTGTTCCTGGGTGAAAGACTCAGCTACACCTTGGACTTTGGATTTTACCTTACAACCCAAATTATGTAACCTAATCATATGTACCCTCCTGTTAACCCAAAATTAAAAAAAAAAAAAAGTGTGCTGGTGCAACTGCAGAACTAAATTTTTGGTTATACTTAATTTGAATAATTTAGATTTAAATGCAAATAGCTACATGGTACAAACAACTTTCAGTGCTGGGAGCCAATAAATCATGTTCAGAGATTAGTAAGTAAGCCATTCATCTGTTTTAAGCAAATAGTTCCTAATGGGCGGTAGCCTACAATTAGGTTGACTAAAGACATAAGTTAACTACCTTGTGTCAAATCCAGTTCACCATCTACAAAGAGTAGAACGTGTATTTTTCTTTCCTCTTATCATTCTACTCTGTGGGATACGAGAAGACTCTTCATACCATGAAACCAAACCACAAACCATTAGCTTACAATAGTCATTCATTTGTTCATTCATTCATTCATTTTTTTTTCCTTCCTCCCTCTCCCAAGGCCCCTGCTTCTGTAAACAAGCAAGAGTCCTGAAGACACAAGCCCGTTATTATTGAAGTCTAAAGACCGCATGTTTAGATGTATTTACCTCCTTCTTGCTAATGGCATCATTCAATCACAGTTTAGTAGCTTCCAAGTGAGAAGATTAGAAGTGTCAGGGGAATTGCTCACTCAAACCAGGAAACGTAGGGTTTTTAGTTCAAACAGTATTTAAAGGAAGCTGGTAAGCAACAGCTGAGAAGATGAAAGATCAGATCAACGCCTCCCTTTGAAGTAAAGACTACTCAGACTGAGCGTATAACAATGTTCATTACTGCCAGAACTCCAAGCTTTAGAGTTTGGAGGCTTTAGAATGTATCATAAAATCTATAAAAATATCAACAAGATGCTTTCAAGTGACACAAAACAGCTAGAGTGCCCTATTTGCAGGGACACTGCTGTTTAAAGCCAATTTGCTGGATTGCCTTCCATCTGGGACCACGGCAAGCGCCTTCCAATCCCCTCTCTCTCCCCACTCCCTTGCTTTCTCTTGTTCCCTTCCTCCCTTCCCCAGCCCCAACTAGAAACTAAGATTTCTAGTGTTTCATTTCTGCTTCCTTTGAGGGCCAGAAGGAGAAAATGAAGCTTTTCTTGGCTTGCTTCTCAATGTTCCTAAGAGATTCAGAGACAAAAAGATTGCTTTGGGAAAATAATAATGCCAAATGAGCATTAAAATAATAAATGGGTTTTCTGGAAATTAGGTTCTCAGAGGTCATGCAATTAAAAGTTAGGAGGAAAACACACCTCAGGCTTGATTGGAGCAGACACTAGGAGCCAGGGCAAATACTTCCACCATGCTTAAAGTTCCATTCAAGGTATTCAGCGTGGGAGCTGGTTGATTAATCTATTTGCATACTTCCAGGACTTGAGAACAAGCCAGAGAGTAGTATAATTTCATAAGCACTGATTATTAGTAATAATGTGGAGCGTGATTAGGATTTTGAATATCTGGGGGTCACAGCAGGGCACAAACAAACATGAGTCAGCAGGGCAACATTATTTGAAAAGTAACAAAGGCTCTGAAGGGCTGCAGAGATGCTCGGATGCCTTTCATTAGACTGAATGTTGATCTATTACACTTCAGAGCCACACAGTCAAAAATCAAGGAACTTATTTCCTATATGCTGTCCTCAGACAGGGTTTATGTCAATTCAGGAACCCTTGGTCACTTGGGTTTCAGGAAATGTGCTTTCCTTGTGACTCAGTTTACAAGTGGGTCTCTCAGTCAGCGGGATATATTATGATTCTTCACCTTGGCCCAGCAACCTCGATCACACCATCTTTGCATTATACATTAGTTTTGTTTTTATTGTCTTTATTATTAAATCATAGCTGTGTACGATAGTGCAATCAAGGCGTACAATGTGCTGGTTTCATATACAATCTGAACTATTTTCA
Organism: Arctocebus calabarensis; assembly: GCA_963573935.1. Lineage (NCBI taxonomy): Eukaryota > Metazoa > Chordata > Mammalia > Primates > Lorisidae > Arctocebus > Arctocebus calabarensis. Next base: position 14,879 of record CAUYON010115157.1, on the reverse strand, counting down.
TCAAACTGATTAACATAGCCTTCCTGGCATTTTCTCAGTTATTATATGAAGACATTTGATCCCAAGGACTGGGAAGAAACTTTCAGAGCTTTTATAGAAAACCACTTGCCTTGCTGATGCTCGCAGTAAGCTTCAGAGATAGAGACCACCCCAAGGACAGAGGGACAGTCAGGGCCTCGGATCAGAACCTTGGTCTCTCCCCTGCATATTCTGAGCTCTCTACGTAACAGTCCAGCAAAAGAAAATCACTCTTCATTTCTGCCCTAGCCTAGAAAGCCGTTATCTGTGCAATAGGGCAGAGCTACATGGCAGCCTGATGCAAATCCTGGGGAGAGGAAAATCCAGTTTTCAAAAGGCCCTGTCCTACATGAGACCAAAGAGCCAGGTGTGAAATACTGTGTTTCATGCAGGAGAGTGTTTAGCGAGGAAAAGAAGCAAAGAGATACTTTAAGTCCATATGTCATGAATTGCACTGTGGCTGAGGTCTCCATTTAAGGAAATACCTCACTTGTTCCTTGTCCTCCAAAGAGGGATCACCTGAGAACAACTGGTTTGTTAATAAGTATGACCCTTCATCTAAGTGGACCCTCAAATGCCAGACGGAAAGTATTTCCCATCTCCCCACTATGGGGTCTTTAACGAACCTTTTTTCCCAAGAATGGATTCTGCACCCAACAAGCTCACAAAGGCGTGCATCGGAGGGGTCTCTGAATCCTTTCAGATCTAAACACCTCTGGCTCTGTCATTTAACCAGACCTCCCACCTCTTTCGTTCAACTTAAAAGTCAGTAATGACCTGCTCCAACATTTGATCAAACCTGAGCCTTAATAGAATGTTATGCATAGTTCCTTTCAAATATATGTTATCAAAGCTTTGCTTTTTAAATGCCTCAACCATATTATTATTTTTTTAAGAGTTTCTGAGGCAATTTGTTTTGTTTTGAAAAGAGAGAGCAAGAGGCTCAGTGCCTGTAGCACAGTGGTTATGGCATCAGCCACATACATGGAGGCTGTTGAGTTCAAACTCGGCCCGGGCCAGCTAAATAACAACAACTGCAACAACATCAACACCAACAAAACAGCCAGGCCTTGTGGCAGGTGCCTGTCGTCCTAGCAACTTGGGAGGCTGGGACAAGAGAATTGCTTCAGCCCAAGAGTTGGAGGTTGCTGTGAGCTGTGACGCCACAGCACTCTACCAAGGACGACATAGTGAGACTGTCTAAAAAAAAAAACAAACCAAACAGAAAGCTCAGAAACAGGTCTTTCCTCATCTCTAATTTCCGTAAATTCAAGATTAGAATACACAGATGCCAATACTGCTCTCACACGCTAATCACTGTCAGCCACATGATTTCTTCGCAATATCTGTTAGGTGTGGCCCTGTCCATCCCACAGCCACTGCTGTAGTAGTCTAAGCCTTTCTTCCTCACTGCTTGGTTCCAACCTAGCCTTATGCTCAATTTTCTCCCCTCATGTATGTTCACAAATACTTGAAAACAAACAGTTATAAAAATCAAATGTTAGCAGTGCATATTCCTGAGGAGTAGAGTTCGAGACAATTTTTAATTTTTTTGGCTTATCTGTTTTCCATATTTGTAGGAGTTTAAAAAAAAAGTCTCACTTTATCACCCACTGTAGAGCACAATGGAGTCACAGCTCACAGCAACCTCCAACTCCTGGGCTTAGGCGATTCTCTTGCCTCAGCCTCCCGAGCAGCTGGGACCACAGGTGGCACAATGCCAGGCTATTTTGTTGTTGTTGCAGTTTGGCCAGGGTCAGGTTCCAACCCACCACCTTCAGTATATGGGGCTGGCACCCTACTCACTGAGCCACAGGCACTGCCCTTTGTAGTTTTTTTTTTTTTTTTTTAAATCATAGCTGTGTACATTAATGCAATCAAGGGGTGCAACGTGCTGGTTTCATATACAATCTGAAATATTTTCCTCAAACTGGTTAACATAGCCTTCATGGCATTTTCTTAGTTATTGTGTTAAGACCTTTATATTCTATATTAAGTTTCACCTGTACCCTTCTAAGTTGCACTGCAGGTGTAGTCCCACCGATTACCCTTCCCTCCTTTTTCCCTTTCCCCATATTCTGTGCTATGATTGGGTTAAAAAAGGACTTGATCTTCAACTCTATATCTGCTTTCTGATGTACGGTTTCTCAAAGTTCTTTTTCTTTTTATTCCATTACATGGTAGAAGATGCCCACAAATTCTCCATGCTGAAAGGTGGGCTCTATATCTTCTCCCCTTGAATCTGAGTGGCCTCGGGACTGGCTTGGCCAATAAAAAATATGGCTGCGGTGACGCTGTGCCAGTTTCTGGGTTATGGCCCTAAAAACCTGGCAGCTTCCACTCCAGAATACTCAACCAGCATGCAATGAGGAGGTCCAACAGCCTCTTAGATGGAGAAGAGGTGAGACCCCCAGCCAAGAACCCACCCAAATCCAGAACTCACTTCCCGGTCATGGAAGCATGCCACCCTGGAAGTGCGCCCTCCAGTCCTGTTTCCGCCATTCCAGTTGACATGGAACAAAGATGACTCGTTTGCACCAACCCCTGACCAAATTACAGATCCATGAATGAATAAACGGTCGTGTTGAGACAGTTTGCTATGCAGCAGTAAATACAACTAACAGTCAGGAGGATAATAACGGTAATAAAGCTAACATTCTGTGAGCATTTATCAAGTCCTCGATATGGTACAAAGTGCTTCATATGATTTATAGCATTTAATTTTCACAATAAAGCAAGGAGGTAGCCACTTATTATGGAGGAAGAAACCAAAGCTTCATGCAGCACATAACAAGCCCAAGTTCGTATAACGAGTAATTGGCAGAAATAGAAATCATCAACCCAAATTGACCTTCACTTTTGCTCTGTGCCATGCTCTCAGCCCCTGGGGGGCTTTATCAATCACCTCTGCAAAGAATGCCTACGTCCGTTTTGACAGTTCTGGCGTCTCCCAAGCTCCTCCTGGTCTCTGTAAGAACAAAGGCGAATGCCTTCTTGGAGCTCCTGCCACGGGGCTGCCTCCAAACTCTGCCGTTTTTATCCCGCATTTGCCTCTACCTCCCACTGTACGGTCCTAAAGAAAAGGAAGGTCTTATTCTTCTCAGAGCCCTAAGTGTCTTGGACACCCCGACTCCCCACATTGTGTTTAACTGCCTTATTTTCCTGCTTCTACTCAACTGTTGTGTCCTAAACCAAGCCAAACCATCATGATCATTGCCAGTGGGCTCCTCATCCCCTCTCCTATCAGTCCTCACCGTCATGCCAACTTTGTCACCTTTGACCTTGGCACCTGTCTCTGCTTCAGGCACTGAATCCTGTCATTTCTTCACAGTTTCTCTTGCCTCTTGTGTGTCCATTATATTCCCCAGGCCTGACTCCCATCCCATTCTATGTGGACACAGCTAGAATGCACCATCTACAAACCAAGAAGCCCTCAGCAGACACTGAATCTACTGTCACCTTGACCTTGGACTTCTTGGCCTCCAAAACTATGGGAAATAACTTCCTGTTGCTGATGAGTTGTGATATTTTGTTATAACAGCCCCAGCAGAATAATGCACTGCAACTTAATCCAGTGCCTTTATCTTATTACAGCCCTGTCAAAATCCATCATTGGCCTATGACCCCAGGATAATGTCTAACTTGAGTTTTATGAATTGGAATCCTTTTGACTACAAGTAATAGAAACCCAACTTGCATTGGTTTAAACAAACAAAAAAAAACCCTGGGGTTCATATAAGAGGAATCCAGAAGTAGGATTGGATGGCTCGGGGATATTAAAATCGAATTTTTTTCCCATCTCTCCAGCATTGGCCTCATGCTAAGGCTGGTCTCTGTCTCGATTCAAGTTGCCTAACAGTGGCATCAGAACTGTGTGCTACCTCAGTAAGTCCTCTTGGGAGACTTAGTCTGTGTGTGATTTCAAGGGTAAAGGAAAACTTTCCCAGAACATTAGGGAAGCCTTTCCTTTTATCTTTTTTATCAGGCTAAAGTTGCTCTGGCTTACCACAAGAGTTTATTTCTTGCTCATTGCTCGTGTCTATCCTGAGTTGACTGCAGCTCCGTTTCCTATCATCTTATTCCAGGACCTGGATTGAAGGACCAACTCTTATTTAGGACATTGCCGGGGCCACACCTGGGCTCACTTTCATTGGCCAAAGTATGTCCCAGGACAAGCCTGGAATCAGTGGAGTCAAAGTCAGTGGGGTCCAGAGAAAAGGGCCGGCAGGATTAGGAATACTCACAGCTCTCCCGCAATTTCTCCAGCCTAAGTTGAGGTCGTGTACTTGTTCCTGAACTTGCTATCTGCCATGGGTGGATAATATCCTTACACAAATCAGGCGCACCTCTTAAGCTACGGGCCAGTCCCCCAAAAAGTTTTCTGTCACCTAGGTGGAAAAAGCAAGTTGAGGACTTAACCACCGCACACAGTATAGTGGGCGTTCAAGGTCCTTCATTCCTTCACGTTCTTTTGTCAACCCAAAGACCTCTCATTTCTCACTGCTCTCCAACCCACCCATGAGTGCTGTCTTCTGCGGACAACCTTGACATTTGCTGGGGTCAGCTCCCCCAGGCTGGCCACTCCCCTTCTGTCACTCCTATCCCCCAGTTACATCTCCCCTAACCGCAAACACCACTTGCTCACATCGACTCATAAAATTTGATATACACAAGGACCTTAAAAATAACTGACTCCAGCATTTCCTGAAAGGAAAAACGCACCAATCCTTAAAGATAATTTGGATTTCCCCCCACAAAAAAGGTGGTAGAAAAAGCAGGTCAGATACTTTCCATGTGTGTTACAGTCTTAGTTATGAACAATGTTCATTAGCATACTAACATTTCTAAGGTTTTTAAGAAATTAACAATTACAACAAATACATTATACAATATAAATATACCAAATAATAAAATTATAATCGAGAAATGAATTTCTCAATAATTGAGAGATTACACTTTTTTTTTTTTTCTGTAGAGACAGAGTCTCACTTTATTGCCCTCGGTAGAGTACTGTGTACAGCTCACAGCAACCTCCAACTCTTGGGTTTAGGCGATTCTCTTGCCTCAGCCTCCCGAGTAGCTGGGCAACAACGCCCAGCTATTTTTCTGTTTTTGCAGTTTGGCTGGGGCCGGGTTTGAACCCACCACCTTCGGTATATGGGGCCGGCGCCCTACTCGATGAGCCACAGGCACCGCCCTAAACTTTTCTTTAAATTGGCACTTTGCAAACATATCTGTCACTTAGTAATGTCCTTTACAAATAGTAAGTATTCCTTGTTCCTTGCTTTAGAAAATGCTGGTATGATGTGGCCCGTGCTTGTGGCTTATCGAATAGGGCACTGGCCCCATATACCGAAGGTGGCGAATTCAAACCCAGCCTCGGCCGAACTGCAAAATAAAAATAGCCGGGCGTTGTAGCGGGCGCCTGTAGTCCCAGCTACTCAGGAGGCTGAGGCAAGAGACTCGCCTAACCCCAGGAGTTGGAGGATGCTGTGAGCTGGGTGACGCCACTGAGGGCGATAAAGTGAGACTATCTCTACAAAAAAAGAAAATGCTGATGTGGGCGGAACCTTTCATTTCATAAATTACACTACTGAGATCCAGAGAGGTCTAGTGAGTTGTGTCAAGCTGCACAGCAACTGTGGTGGGATGGAAGAGATCCAGGCTCAGAAGTAAGACACAGTTTGATTTTTTTTTTTTTTTTTGAGACAGAGCCTTAAGCTGTCACCCTGGGAAGAGTGCCGTGGCATCACAGCTCACAGCAACCTCCAATTCCTGGGCTCAAGCGAGTCTCCTGCCTTAGCCTCCCGAGTAGCTGGGACTACAGGCCCCCGCCACAACGCCCGGCCATTTTTTAGTTGCAGCCATCATTGTTGTTTGGTAGGCTTGGGCTGGATTCGAACCCGCCAGCTCAGGTGTACGTGGCTGGTGCCTTAGCCCATTGAGCCACAGGCGCTGAGCCGATTTTGTCTTTTTTTTTTTTTGAGACAGAGCCTCAAGCTGTCACCCTGGAGACAGTGCTGTGCCATCAGAGCTCACAGCAACCTCCAATTCCTGGGCTCAAGCGAGTCTCCTGCCTCCACCTCCCAAGTAGCTGGGACTACAGGTGCCCGCCACAATGCCCAGCCATGTTTTGGTTGCAGCCATCATTGTTTTTTGGCAGGCCCAGGCTGGATTCGAACCCTCCAGCTCAGGTGTATGTGGCTGGTGCCTTAGCCCATTGAGCCACAGGCGCCGAGCCTTGATTTTGTCTTTCATCTGGGTATTTTAATGTAGGTAGCCACAAAACATTTGGAACAGGAATATCCTAGTGTGATTGAGAATCTTAATAAGATCTACTTCTCAGTGTTGTTATGAGAATTAAATGAGATAATATGTGAAAGCATTTTTATTTAATTTATAATATTATACAAATGTACCTCCTGTATTTACATTTGCAGAGTTACAGCTAAAACTTAACTCTCCAGGTTCCTAGTCCAATAGTTCCTACTATTCCGTGTCACTTAATTCTTTTGCTACCTTATTAATCATTTGGCCAATTCAGGTTTGTGTGCCCAGGTTGTCAACAAGATTTTAAGTTCTTCAGGTTGGAAAATACATTTTCTGCTTCCACCATTTCTTCATGGCACCAAGCACAATGTTGTAAACATAAAGTATTTGAAAAACACTCAAATTGAATTTTCTCCCAAAGCTAACAAGAAAACAGTATTCAGTATAAAGTAAAATTTGTAGAAATGCACTATTTTCTTAGTCCCTACCTGAATACTGAAAAAGCAAAGACGGTTCAATGCCCTATAAGAAGTGTAGGCATGCAGAGGGAGAGTCAAAGAAAATGAGATGGATAATTTAAAAGTGTGACCCAGGAAAGGGAGGTTTAGGAACTGAGAGTTTAATTCTCATTATGAAAAACTCTAATTGTTTCGTAATGACAAGTTCTTTCAATATTAAGGTCTTACGCATAGATTCAAAATAATTTATATAAACATCAGCACAGAGAGTCACAAAAGACTACTGATGACAATTACAAATTCTGAGGAGATTGGTAAAAGTTGGCTTTATTATTCCTGTTATTTGATAATGGGTAGACTGTTCAGATTGTTCACAATTCTTAAATTTTTTTTTTTTTAAAAGAGACAGTCTCACTAGGTCACCCTCAGTAGAGTGCTGTGGCATCACAGCTCACAGCAACCTCCAGCTCTTGGGCATAGGTGATTCTCTTGGCTCAGCCTCCCAAGTAGCTGGGACTACAGGCACCCGCAACAATACCTGGCTGTTTTTTTTTGTTGCAGTTTGGCCGGGGCTGGGTTTGAACCCCCCACCCTGAGTATATGGGCCTGGCGCCCTCCTCACTTAGCCACAGGTGCCTCCCCCCAATTCTTAAACTTATGATTAAAGCATCAGTTCTTAAAATAAGTGGAAAATGTTTCAAAATCTAGATAGAAAAGCCTAATGCCTAATGCCAACATCTTTTTCTTTAAGAGTCTATGATTAATACTTGAGGAAGCGGTAATTTATTGGCATTACTATTACAGGATTAAAATTTTACCTGCATATATCCTTCAGTAGACATTGATGTATAAAATTCTTTTCTGATGCTGACTTAAAAAATGTATTCTACTTGTGTGATATCTCCCTTTATGCAATTCATTAATATGCCAGATGAATGAATTCACAGATCATTAATGAATGACCTATTTCCCATGTCTTCTAACTAAATTCCTGGAAATATCTATGATGTGTACTTTTTTTTTTTTTTTTAGAGACAGAGTCTCATTTTGTTGCCCTGGGTAGAGTACTGTGGTGTCACGCAGCTCACAGCAACCTCCAGCTCTTGGGCTTAAGCGATTCTCTTGCCTCAGCCTCCCAAGTAGCTGGGACTACAGGTGCCCTTCACAAGGCCCAGCTATTTTTTGTTGCAGTTGTCATTGCTGTTTTAGCTGGCCTGGGCTAGGATCTAACCCGCCAGCCTGGGTGTATATGACTGGCGCCCTAACCACTGGGCTACAGGTGCTGAGCCTGCATAGTCTTGCCTCAGCCTCCCAAGTAGCTGAGGAAGTTGATCTGGTGGACTATAGGCGCCCACCACAACACCAGCCTTTTTTTTCTTTTTTTTGCAGTTTTTGGTCTGGGCTGGGTTCGAACACGCCACCTTTGGTATATGGGGCTGGTGCCCTACTCCTTTGAACCCCAGGCACCACGCATGCCCAGCTATTTTTTATTGCAATTTGGTTGGGGCCAGGTTCAAATGCGCCACCCTAAGATGGGTACTTTTATCAAAGTTACATTTAAAAGTTTAATTAGTCAAAATATAATTTAACCACAAGTATAAATAAGGATGAGCTAAGTTATGCTATAGGAACAAACATCTCTTAAATCTCAGAAAACAATAGTTTATTTCTTGCTCTCAGTACCTACCCACGTGGGTGGTCAGGTAGCCCTGCTCATCTAAATCACCCAGGAACTCACGATGATGGAGGCTTCATTTGAACACGTGGTTCCGCACTCAACACATGGGAAGGGCGAGCCCTGGTGACTTCTAGTGGCAATTAAATGCTTCTACCCTTAGCAAAAGTGCACGTCACTGCTGCTTCCGTTCCATTGATGAAAAGTGTAATCTAATCATGTCTGAGTAGCCCCTATCAGGATTAGTAATTTTATTTTATTTTTTTAGTTTGGCTCTTTCTGCCTAAACTCCAGTCCTTCAGTGTCCAACATACATCAATCACTAGCCGCATGTGACTAATAATCTCTTGAAATGTGCTAGTGTGAATTGCGATGTGCTGTAATTACAAAATACGCTTAGGATAAGACTTAGTACAGACAGGAATGTAAACCCTAGGATTCATTCATCATTCTTTAATATTCATAACACATTGAAATAATATTTTAGAAATATTGGGCTCTGGCTTCTCTTCCTCCATGTTCAGACATGGGTTGGCCATGCCCCATTCCAGATGCTCAGCTGGCCAGCTCCACAAAACTTAGCGTGTGGCCATGACTTTCTGTGTCCTGGATTAGCAAAGAAAGACCCAGTCTGCTTAGCAATGTGGGGAAAATTTTAATGAGATGATATTGTAGGGAATTAAATTATTCCTTTCTCAATATATTTGTTTCATATTGCAATAGGAGAAATTCAATCCTTAAAAGGATCCCTCATGGGTATATTCTGGGCTAAAGATTTGTTAACATACACAAAGTATTTGGAAGGGAGGGGAGACTCAATTTTTGAACCAATTGACTTCTTTTAACCTTTGTCCCCACATGTTCTTCCATCAAGAAACTTGTTGAGAGGGCACTTTTTTTTTTTTTTTTTGAGACAGAGCCTCAAGCTGTCACCCGGGATAGAGTGCTGTGGCATCACAGCTCACAGCAACCTCCAATTCCTGGGTTCAAGGAACTGGAGTCTCTTGCCTCCACCTCCCAAGTAGCTGGGACCACAGGCGCCCGCCACAACCCCTGGCCATTTTTTGGTTGCAGCTGTCATTGTTGTTTGGCAGGCCCGGGCTGGATTCGAACCTGCCAGCTCAGGTGTATGTGGCTGGCGCCTTAGCCCGCTGAGCCACAGGCGCCTAGCCGAGAGGGCACATTTTAAATGAACTGCAATGATTCCAACTGGTTGCAAGTTAATCAGCTAGAAATAACAATATCTCTGGGAAATAAATTGATATCTGGCAATGGGCCTGAGTTAGAATATTAGGTAAGTGGAAAGATTTTACAAATGAAGAAACTGAGGCTTAGAAGACTCAAATGTAGTGACTGGTAAGGATCCTACAACTGTTTAGTGACCAGGCCTGACCCAGACCCAGGACTCCTGCCCCCCAGGATACAGAATGAAACTGGTGAAGTCAAAAGCGGAATTTCCTGTGGGGTCAGAGAACACGTGTTGTCCTAGGGCCTCCAGACCACCTGCTTATGTGGCTCTTCTGTCACCCTCCAAACACAGAACGTGAAAATGGATTGGTTCGGGCTGGCGCCGGCCCCATATGCTAGAAGTGCCGGGTTCAAACCCAACCCCAGCCAAAAACTGCAAAAAAAAAAAAAAAAAAAAAGGAAAAGAAAAGAAAAGAAAAAATGGATTGGTTCAAATGGTAGCCCACAAGCCATAGCACTTTCTTAAATGAGCAAGTGACACAGTGCCAGGCAAGATCCAACCTCCGCAAATGAATTAATTAGACTTTCCAAAGAGCAAGCAGGCTTGCGGTGGTGTTTTATTACACAGTTTTCTAAGTGGTAATTGAAAAAGAAGCACTTGATTTTAAATTCTCTCCCTGAGGTGTTAATCGTGGCAAGGAGGGGTTGGGGAGGAGGAGAACCCCTCAGGTAGAATGAGCTGTTCCTTCGCTCAGGACTTGGGTACAGGCCTCATGTACTTGCTTTGGGAAAATAAAGGGGACTGAGCAGGGTGAAAGTGGCGGACTGGCTCTGGGAGCTCTCGCCAGTGCTGTGACAGAGAAATCTGAAAGAAGCTGTCACGGGGATCTGCTTCTAAACTACTATAGAGCCAAAGGTTAATATGAATCAAATGTAAGAAAAACACCGAACTTGATGCTGGAGTTGCCTTCTGGGCAGCCCGCCACCTCTCTCCCAGTTCTCTTCCTTCTCCTAAAAGAGTAAGTAAGAAAACTTACTCTTTGTCCTGCTGATCTACTCACTGCCATTCAAGTTCCTGAAGATTTGCTAAATAGCTACAACACATCAGACGTTAGAATGAGATATTCTGTCCCCTTAGAAGATGTTAGAAGGCCCAGCTGGGCACAGGGGCCAGGCCTGTACTCCCAGCAACTCAGGAGGCTGAGGTGGGAGGATCACTCAGAGCCCAGGTATTGGAGGCGGCAGTGAAATGTGATCGTACCACTGCACTCCAGCCTGGGCAACAGAGCAAGATCTAGTCTCTATGAATAAATTAAAAAATGTTTTTAAAAGAAGATGCAATAAGGCGAAGACAGGCATGTGTCATGAGTTTGAATAGATCCTTGGCCCCAATAGTGCAAGAAATGAAGAGATATAGTGTCAGTGAAAAACCACGGATGTCAAAAGAGTTATCCATGCTGCAATTGGTCCACACAACATAAGGAGACAAAGTTAAAAGGTATTAAGAAATCATCTGAGATGATTAACACATTTGTTCTGGGACATTTGGATTCAGTCAAGGGGCCAAACTTGGGGAATCTAGAGGGCCACATATGGTCTTGAGGCCACAGTTCCCTGCACCCGAATCCAGTCCTGTCACTAGTGCAGTCATTCCCACGAACACCTGGGATTTCAAATAGACCAGTAAGCATGTGGGTCCTGGAGACAGGTGATGCTTTGAATCATGCCTCTACCATGTGACCTTGGCAAGTTATTTGCCCTTTTTTGTGCCTCAGTTGTCCTCATCTGTAAAATGGGGTGATAATACCGGCCTCCTAGGTTTTTCACAAGGAAAGAATAAGTTGATACATGCCCAGCACTTGTGACAGAGGCTAGCACGGGGGACATGCTACCTCTGAACTGGCTGGAGGACCAGAAACCTCCTGAATGAGAGAAGGATGAGAGAGAGGGACTCTCCAGGATCTCTAAGGGGTGGAATTAGGAAGACGTCGGGGGACACAGAGTAGGAGCAGCCCTTGCGGACACAGGCGTGCAAGCACTCACGCACACACTGCCCAGACAGTAAGCCACTCACCATTCAACCTCGCCTTTGTACAAGGGAAGAAGGGGAGGGGAAGGAGCCTGGATCCAGTGAGTATTTAACTCAATGTGCAGAGACGTTGAGGAGAAAAAAAAAAAAAATCTAGAAATGACTACATTTATCTAAAAATAGATGAGTTGTTTGCTGTGGACTCAAGGGAGAACTTAAGGGCTCAGTCCAGCTCAATTGCAGAGGTAAAGGTTCTACTCTGCATAACTGAGTTTGTGGCTGCAGAATCCATCCCCACGAAACTGCCCACGACTTGCCCCCTACATTCCCCGCTTTCTAGCTGCACAGCTTATCCCCCTCGTCCTTGCGTCTCTGCCCTACTGTACCTCACCCAGGCTGCTCTCCAGCAGCCCCCCCTTACCAATGACAAAAGGACCCCAGCACCTCCTCGCCAGCCCGGGCTGGCACTGGCCCCCACGGCACATGGCAATGGTGGTTTTGACGTCTCAGATGCTTCAGGAATAAAATGGACAAGACGCCAGACCAGATTGAGAGCTGGGAACTGGAATCCGCTGACCTTTCCTGGGGATTAGCGCCTCACCTGCCTTGCAGGGCTCTCGTGATGACATAAACGAGGCGGCAGGTGTCAGAGTGCCAGGAATAACAATGATTTCTTTCATTTTAAATAATTTTCATGATTTAAGAAATTTAATAATAAAATAGGTGCTCAGAAAAAAAAAAAAGGATGATGTTGTGGTTATTTTACTCCCTCGGTTCTGGGGTCTGACGTGAGAACCGCTGTATGCAAATGAGGCATAGCCATGCCCAATTTAGGAAGGGGCTCAAGAAGCCCAGCCAGAAGGTTTTAACGAGCCAGGCGTGCTGAAGGTAAGGCCCACCTAGGAATGTTTTAAACATCGCACTGTCCCGGGCCCTCCACAGTTACATCAGAATTTCTGGGATGGGCCCCAAACATCAGTCAATTTTTAAAACCCCGGGTCAGACCAATGTGCTGATGAGGTTAGAAACCAGCACTGCCGTTTAAATTCTCGCTTCTCAAAGTGTAGTCTTGGACGGACAGCATCCCTGGAGGGCGTGTAAAGGAAACCCACCATCTTGGGTGTCACCCCAGATCTTCTGAATCAGAATCCGTACTGGATCAAGCTCCCCGCCTCTCAGGTTTCTGGTGAGGATTCAGAGTCTGTGCACTGCAGAAGCGCCCACCAGGGAAGCAGGAGCTCCGCCCTCTCTGCCTGGATAAGCTTTGACGGGCCCTGTGCCTCAGTTTCCTCTCTGGTGAGGCAGAAGGCTGGGCTGGGCAGTGGCCGCCCTGGCATCTGAGCAGTCTGAGCAGATACACGCGGCCTTCTGCTCTGCACAGCTCCTGATAAGCTGTGTTCCCTCCCCCATCCCCAGCTGGGACCCCCAGGGTGTCCCCGCCAAGGAGTCCAACCCTGGAGAGGCTGAATCTGGCAAGAGCTAAAAATTAATTCCCTTCAAATCAATAATTTGCAATTAAGCACAGAAGACACTAAAGCCGAGGGGGGCAGGCTTCTGGAAAGAGGACAGCTGAGCACTTCAAGCCTTTCCAACCGAGAGGCAGGCGGGTAAGCCCAACTGGTTCCAAGCAAACAAATGAACATTCGGCCCCATTGTTTGGAGGAAGCCAGCACAGGGACTTAAGTGGTACTTGAAGAGTGGGGAGAAAGAAATCCAGAGATTATGTCAGCAGGACACAATGCCAGCAGCTCATTTACTTTCCACCGGGCTCTGCTTATACACTTCCCGTGGCTCAGAGCCTCTCCCCGTTCGCTGGGGTCCTCTGCAGCCTTCAGAACGGGCTTCACAGTTTGCTGGTGCAGGCAGCACCCAGCTCGTGAAGGAATTGGAAGCCTGCCTGGGTCCCCTCCCCACCCTCAGCAGCAAGTGTCAGACCAGCCTGGGTGAGCGCCAGGCGGGCAGTGCCAACCGGGAGCACAGATGCCACCGAAGCAGGCTGCTCGCTGGAGCCGGGCTTGAAAGAAGGTTGACGTTACACAGCGATAGGGCAATCTGGGGCGCCGAGCCATCCCATAGGTCTCCAGGGATGTGCGGGGGAGATGCAGAAATACTTGAAACCAAACTGAAAAGTGTTTAATTTTAGAAGTCAATGCATGCCCCGCAGCCCCGAGGGTGGGGGAAGCAGAACTATGGTGTAATGAACTCCAGCCTGGAAAAGACAAGAAATTTGACGGACTGAGATTGGGAAACCAAATGCAGCTCTTTTGAGGCCCCACCCTATCCCCCCCCCCAAAAAAAAAATCACAGTAAAATGAGAAAGGGAATAACATTTTCTTCTCCCACAAGAGATGACTAATGACTTAAGCTGTTCTCTTTTCCAAGAAGAAGAAAATGAATACCTCAGGACCTACTGTGTGCCAGGGTGTGGGGGCTCACGCCAGCATCCCACCCGGCCCTCCTGGTACCCCCCGGAGAGAAGCTTTAGAATCACCCTCGTTTTATTTGGGAGGACATTTCCCAGTATTGACTGCTCGAATCTGAAACATGAATTGAGCTCTAGGGAAGGCACTCATCCGAAACATGAAGGAAGGTACAGAGGACAACAGTACACAGAGCAAAAGGGTGACACAGCCCCTGGGTACGAGCCAGGGAGGACAGCAGATTCACAGAGCAAAAGGGTGAAATCACCCAGCAGATGGTAAGTGCCGCATAGGTAGAGCAAAAAGGAAGACCTGTAGGAATGTGAACAAAGAAGAAATGAACCAGGACTTGAGTGGGCCGGAAGACACAGCACACGTTAGCATTGAGAGAAACCTTGGCAGCCATTAGACAGTTCATCGCAGCTCAGTTTACAATCGCCCAAATATGGAAACAACCTAAACGCTCACCAACCCAGGAATGGACTAACAAGCTGGTATATATTAATACATATACCACAGAATACTATTCAGCCATTAAAAAGGATGGAGAGCCTTGGCACCTGTGGCTCAGCGGGCTAGGGCACCAGCCATGTAAACCTGAGCTGGCAGGTTCGCATCCAGCCCGGGCCCGCCAAACAACAATGACAGCTGCAACCAAAAAATGGCCGGGCGTTGTGGCGGGCGCCTGTGGTCCCAGCTCCTTGGGAGGCGGAGGCAGGAGACTCGCTTGAGCCCAGGAATTGGAGGTTGCTATGAGCTGTGATGCCACGGCACTCTATCCAGGGTGACAGCTTGAGGCTCTGTCTCAAAAAAAAAAAAAA
>CAUYON010115148.1:0-12832 GCA_963573935.1 Arctocebus calabarensis | reverse complement strand
AAACTTATTAAATGTAGAGTATCAATGTCTTTATATAGTGATCAAGAAAAAGCCATGAAGGCTATCTGTAAAAGTACGATGAAAACATTTCTGAATGTATATGAATCATGTCCTATGATTGCACCAATGTACAGAATTATGATTCAATAAAATTATAAAAAAAAAAAATCTACCAATTGGGCACAGTGTATGCCATTCTGGTGACAAGTACACTGAAAGCCTTGACTTCAGCATTATACAATTCATTCATGTAACAAAAAACACTATACCCCTAAATTTTTTGAATAAATAAATAACTCTACTAGGAATTTTATGCACACAAACTTCATTTAATTTTTCTAAGAAATATATTCTACAATTCATCATTTATATTTTGCAGTTGAAACAGAAGCATAAAGTCATCACCTTTCATAAGTAATAGAATTATGGCTTGAGGTTAGATTTATCTTACTGCAAATTTCATTAGTTTCATTCACTCTCCCACTTATTCTATTCTTTTTATTAATAGAATAGATACTACTTTTTGAACTGGTGAGTTGATATATAGATATGTAGTTGCATAAATGAATGAGTAAATTAATAACATTTGTGGGTTAACTGCAGTCTGAGTTATTATTATCACATCTATTCTCAAATACATTCTCAATTTCTTCCAAATACTGATGATTTGGGGAGCCTGAAATATATTTCTGGATAATAAGAACTATACTCTTGACTTAGGTTGAATTTGGGTTTTGCTTATTTGAGAAAGCACTTAGGTCTCAAGTGGAACAGCTAGCAAAGAAGAAAGATGTTTTCTCAACACATTTCTGAAGTTGTCCTCTTTGCTTTGTCCCACAAGGGATGTTAGAAGCTAATCAGTGTTCAGAGTATTTTAAAAATATGTTCCTTGGGGGCTTCATGTTTGGATAGAGACCAAAAGAAGAAGAAAAGAAAAATAGGATAGCTAGTTAAGAATCTAACTAGAGCAGTAATTTTACTGGCGCTCTAATGTCTCCAGAAACACTACACTTTACAATTATGTGGTGTTTGTTAGCAGGGCCAATGCATTTTTATGCCAAAGGCAACCAATTAAACAGGCATGAAACACTCTGAAAAATAAGTAGAAACAAGAACATGAGTTCTATGTTAGACAAATTATTTTAAATGAGGTAGAATGTTTTTATTTTCAGAGGACATGCTGGAACGATATGATCTAGAAAATATGGATCATATGGAAAATATGATTTTAAAAAATATGGAATATAAAATCAGTTCTCAGAAAGAGAGAAAGAAGTAAGAAAGGACAGAGAAAGAAGCGGGGGGTGGAGGAGGGAGATAGAGGGGGAGACATCCCGAAAGAGAATGTCAGATGTAACAACCTGTAGATTTCCAGTTGTGGTGTAGGCTACTGGTAAATTAAAAAGTTTTGGTTGAGTGCTTGAAGATGGCTTCTGAATCCCTCATTCCATGGAAACCGATAACAGCTCTTGAATTAGAATATCTAGAACAGAGGTCCCCAAATTATGGCCCACAGGCCACATACAGCCCGTGGAGGACATTTATCCGGCTTGCCAGGTGTTTTTGCTTTCACTGCCTGTGTTGTTTAGCAGTGGACTCATCCCAGCCTGCAAAATCTGTTAGCCGAAAAACCAGTGGTTGCATTCCCAAACAAAACATGTGTGGATTCACTGGAAAAGTTGCAAAAGGAGTTCCAATTTAGATTTAAAGAGCTTAATCTCCATGAACAAGACATACAGCTTTTCCATAACCCATTTTCTATTGACAATGAAAATGTGGAGGTCAGTCCCTGAAGTCGCTGCCCAGTCTGCCCCTCTGCCAGCTGCTCCAAATGCCACCTCGGGCCGTCATTTCCGGCAGGTGGGAGCCAGGTGCTGTCGTGTGTGGTGGAGGCAACCGAGCACTCCTGTGGCTCCAGCTCTGGAGCTCTGCATGGGCCGCAGCTTTCCGGCTTCTCCATGGGGCTGGCCTATGGCTCCTGGATGCTCTAAGAACATTCCACTGTTGCTCAGAGGACATATGCAGTGGGATTCAGTATTCCTGGAGAATTGCCTTTGTGAGAAGCTTGAAGTATTTATTTAAATTTCTTCTCTTAGTTTTTCAAAGAAACATCAAGAAACAGTGAACAACATTAGTAATGAAAAGTTTGACTGCCACTTGCTTGATGAAGGTTTTACTGCCAAGGACATTCTGGACCAAAAAATCAATGAACTTTCCTCTTCTGATGATAAGGATGCCTGCTATGCAGCAGACCTCAGGGATGTTCTGAAGAAACACTGAAGATGGCTAAAAGCTCTTCCTCATGTCACTCCCTTTTATGCAGTCAAATGTAATGACAGTAGAGCCATTGTGAAGACCCTCACTGCCATTGGGACAGGATTGGACTGTGCTAGCAAGACTGAAATACATTTGGTGCAAAGTCTTGGGGTGCCTCTATAGAGGGTTATCTATGCAAATCCTTGTAACCAAGTGTCTCAAATTAAGTACCTTGAAAAAAATGGGGTCCAGATGATGACTTTTGACAGTTAAGTCGAGTTGATGAAAGTTGCCAGAGCAAATCCAAAGGCCAAGTTGATTTTGCTGATTGTCACTGATGATTTCAAAGCAGTCTTTTGACTCAGTGTTAAATTTGGTGCCACCCTCAAAACAAGCAGACTTCTTTTGGATGGGCTAAAGAGCTAAATATTGATGTCATTGGTGTCAGCTTCCATGTAGGAAGTGGCTATACTGATTCTGAGACCTTCATGCAGGCAATCTCTGATGCTTGCTGTCTATGACATGGGAGCTGAGGTTGGTTTCAGCATGTACCTGCTTGATATTGGTAGTGGCTTTCCTGAATCTGAGGAAGTGAAGCTTAAATTTGAAGAGATCACTGGTGTAATCAACCCAGCATTGGACACGTACTTTCCATCAGACTCTGGAGTGAGAATCATAGCTAAGCCAGACAGATATTATGTTGCATCAGCCTTCACACTTGCAGTTAATATCATTGCCAAAAAAAATTGTATTAAAGGAACAGATAGGCTCTGATGATGAAGATGAGTCCAGTGAACAAACCTTTATGTATTACATCAGTGATGTAGTATATAGATCATTTAATTGCATCCTTTATGATCATGCTCATGTAAAGCCTCTTCTGCAAAAGAGACCTAAACCAGATGAGAAGTATTATTCATCTAGCATATAGGGACCAACATATGATGACCTTGACTGGATAGTTGATCGCTGTGACCTGCCAGAAATGCATGTGGGTGACTGGACGCTCTTTGAAAATATGGGTGCTTACATTGTAGCTGCTGCTTCTACTTTCAATGGATTCCAGAGCCCGACTATCTACTATGTGATGTCAGGACTGACGTGGCAACTCGTGCAGCAAATCCAGAACCCCGACTACCTACCTGAATGAGAAGAGCAGGATGTTGGCACTCTGCCTGTGTCTTGGTGGAATGAAACGTCACCCAGCAACTTGTGCTTCAGGTAGAATTAATGTGTAGATATCATTCTGAGGCTGTTAACTGCGAGTTTAGCTTGAATTAAGGGATTTGGGGGGAATCATTTAACGTAATTATTGCTAGTTTTGAAATGTCTTTGTAAGAGTAGGGTTGGCACAGATGCAGCAATATGTAAGATTGGGAGGTGGGGGTTACACTTATCTGTGTTCCTATGGAAACTATTTGAATATTTGTTTCATATGTATTTTTATTCACTTTTCAGACTTGCGATGAAAGAGTACCCCTCCGCTGCTCAGCAAGCGTTTGTAGCTTGTACAGTGGCAGAATGGGCCAAAAGCTTAGTGTTGTGACCTGTTTTAAGAATAAAGTATCTTGAAATAGAAAAAAGAGAAAATGTGGATACAATTTAACAAATGGAACTGGCTGAACTACAGATTTGTGACTCTCTGAAAGATGCATTCAAGTCAAGCAGCCTTCCTAATTTCTAAGCATCTCTCCCTTCTGAGACATATCCTAATCTCAGGAACCATGCACTCAAAATGGCAACTATCTTTGGCAGCACTTATATCTGTGAACAGACTTTTTACAGAATGAAACATTTGAAATCTCCAACCAAATCTAGACTAACAGACGCACACTTGCATGACTTGTTACAACTAGAAGTGATAAATATGGATACTGACCATCTCATTAGCCAAAAGGGGCCCATAGTTCCCATTGAAATACTAGTAACTTTGTTGATTTAATTTTATTTGTTCTTCATTTTAAATATTGTATTTGTTCCCATTTTGTTTTTTTACTTCAAAATAAGATATGTGCAGTGTGCATAGGAATTTGTTCATAGATGTTTTTTTAAACTATAGTGCAGCCAGGCAACCATCTGAGGAACAGTGAACTGGCCCCCTGTTTAAAAAGTTTGAGGACCCCTGATCTAGAATCTCCATAGTAATGAAGTTAGGAAGTCTTGAGATCCTACAAATGCAGTATGGTGATCTTTAGACCTGTCATCATAAGTTGGTTGTGAATGAGGAGACTGCCGTTCTTGGAAGAGGAATAGGAGCATAACAGTAGCCCAATTCATCACTTGAATGAAGGGAGGTCACAGATCCACATTTCAGAGACTGGACACCATGGAATCCACAGCCTTTTGCTCAAAGGTCAGGACAGTTGAGAAGAGTATACATAAGTGGGCAAAGAAGGGCTAGCAGGTCCTTTGTGGTCAGCAGACACTTTATACACTATAAAAAGGGAGTCACTTGACTTCTCATTTTCTGGCATGAGAGGAGTTCCCTCTGGCAAATTGGAGCTATATTAGTCTACTTGGGCTAGCATAACAGAGTACCAAACATTGGAAGACTTAACAGAAATTTATTGTCTCATAATTCTGGAGGGTGGAAATCTGAGCTCAGGTTGTTAGCAGGATTGGTCCTTCTGAAGGCTGTGAAGGAAGGTCCTGTATTGGCCCCTTCCCTTGGCATGCAAATGACCATCTTCTCCCTGTGTCTCTTCACATCATGTTCCCTCTAGGTATGTCCATGTCTATATCCATATCTTACCTTTTGATAAGGACACTAGTCACATTGCATTAAGGTCCACCCTAATAACCTCACTTTAACTTGATTACCTCTGTAAATACTCTATCTCCAAATAAAGTTATATTGTGGGGTATTGAGGATTGAGTTTTAACATTAGAATTTTGGGGGGACAAAATTCAACTCATATAACAAGAGACAAACAGTCACTAAAATTAAAAATAAAAGAGGTACTTTATGATTTTAATTACATATTATTTCCCAACTTCAGTTTTCCTTGGGTTTAATGGGGACCTATTATGAATTTTCTCCTAAAGAATGTTTTGTAGTGTTGCCATTGATAAATGAAGAAAGCATCCTAATATGCAGAGTCCTTCGGAGGGCTCACTAATCAGTTATCTAATTAAAATGAATTTTTTTTCCCTGCAGACATGGCTGAATATGTTTGATTCATTTACTTAAGGACACAGATCATTCTTTTCACATGTGAAGGATGAAGCTGGCTAACTTCAAGGCCAATAATGCAGTAATCACCAAGCAACATAGCAGGACCCCTGCTACCTCCCATTTCCTGCTGTTTCAGGGCCCTTTATGTCTGCTTCCTAAGGAATGAGGCAACAAAGTCTCAAAGTTTGTGAAGTGATAATCAGAGACTTTCAGTTGTCAACAAGTAAAAATAATAAAGTCAATAAACAAAATGCCTGTATTCATCTTTTTTAAACAAACATTTCTAAAAGTCCATTGCAAATCAGGAACTGACGAGTAGACACCATCTCTATCTTCCAATAGTAGGAGCTCTGTTCTGAAGCACTGTAGGAACAACTGACTAAGACCTCTGGAGGCCAAATGTGTACAGCTGTGAAGAAAGTCTCCTAGCCACCATGGTTGCAAATCTTCTTGGAATTGTTTGCCTTTTAAAAATATTCTATTGAAAAGGCATTATAATGCTGAGATTATAACATTTAAAGTAGGATCTGGAAGCTTTTCAGTGTTTTTAAATCTAAAATTAAATGAAGAACCAATAAAACCAATTAAATATAGATCATTTTAAGAGAAACGAATAAAAATGCTCAACTACTTTGGAAAATAAACATACAAGACAGTCAACTTTATTCAACCAATAAAATAGACAGAAAAGCAATGTTGTCAATCAATGGAGCAAACAGGAACATTTCCTCCAGTTGAAATTTTTCCTAGTTTTTTGCTGACCTAAAAAGAAAGGTGCTGAAAATGAGAATAGGGAAAGGAAAAACATAGAGAATGGGAAGGGGATAAAATGATACTTGGATGAAAATTTAAAAATAAAGGGAAATTAGTTTTGAAGGATAAAAGATGAAACACAGCATGTGCATACAATATTCAGTCATTATGGGAGGTCACTGATGACTGACTTTTTTTTTTTTTTTTTGCAGTTTTTGGCTGGGGCTTGAACCTGCCACCTCTGGCATATGGGGCCAATACCCTACTCCTGAGAGCCACAGGCGCCACCCTGACTGATTTTTGAAATGCTGACTGGATTTGCTTTCTATAATGGATTGTGTGTGCTATGTCCTTATTTTGAAGCAACTATATTGTTAGAAATCTTAATTTTTTCATTTAATTCTGAACCTTTTGTTCTTGCACCCAAAGAATGTCTTGGACCATCGAAATGTATTTTAAATATTTATGTCAGGATTCTTCAAATTTGATACCTTAGAATCACTTGGAAAATGTCTACTTTGTTTATTTGAGCAAAAGTTTACAGATATTCCAAACTAATTTCCTGGTAGTACTCTATTTATGTGCATTCCGGTTATCATATTTATAAATTTATAGTACCCCCCATTTAGTTCTCACAAAGACCTAGTGAAGGAGGCATTATTATCCAATATTACCGATGAGAAAAATGAGGCATGAACATCTCAAAAGCCAATGGCACGGGTTCTACTGCTGAAAAAGGGCATCAGAGTTTGCCCCTGGAGTTTTGACAGTGAAGCCCACACTTTTGGACTCATCACACTGTCTCAAAATCTCTAGGGAAGATCTCTTCCCCTACTAGTCACTCTAGTCACGTGGTGGGTGGGATTCTGACATCTATATTTACAACATTTCTTAAACTCACAAGGCATTAAGATTCTGAGTGATTGAGTGGACTCTATTTTACAATGCTATGCAATTACCTTGCTTGTTTATTGTTTTAAATTTTGTGTCTTTAAAAATAAATCCAAACCTGGAATTAGGTTGAGTGAAAAATCAATATCAAGAAAGATAATGAGAAAGAAGAAGAAACACGTGTCCCTAGGAATAAACGGACTCAACTCTGTTCTTAAAACTTTTTAACCTCAATCATCAAAACCTTAATCCACTTTAAATGGGACAGAATTTACAAAGGAATTACTGTCTGGGCACCAGAGATAGATGATGCCATAAGCAAATTTCAGCATCATAGGATTTGAAGTCGGAAGTGGGAATATGGACAAACTGAGCTAAGCAGTTTACTATGCTAGCAATGGAGAAAATCCAAAGAAGAACTTTACATTAGAGATTTTCAGGATATTGGAGCTCCCTCCACTTGCCTGTGACAGACACTATGACACCTTGGCCTCTGCCACGTCTGTGCCTCTGGTCACATACCTGGCACATGACTCAGCCAAGTGGGCAGGACTAAACAAGATCCACTCCAGAGAAAATCAGGCTCTGTTCCTATCTAGGACTCTTGACCTGATTTGATTTCTCTGTTCTGTCTTCGTACAAAGGTGCACAAGGCTCAGAAATAAGGAAACCTTAAGTATTCTTGAACTTTCAATGCTTTGAAAATATGGAAGCACCTTTAAATGACCTGCTCCACTTTAATTTTACTTTCTTACTCTCCCATCAAAGCCTTGGCCATGTAGTCTGTTTGTTTATTTGTTTCCTTTCTTGGGAATGAAGGGAGCTCATAACCAGAAAGCTTTCCCAGTTGCATGTCACTATTAGAGATGAGATGAATGAATACAGAGTAAATATGCCATTGTATTCTGGATGCTAGTGGTTATCTCTTCAGGGCCCATCAAAGACTTTGAAAAGAAAAAAATGAGGCAGGGAATGGTGATATCCAAGAATCAGGATGAAGCCAGACTTTCTTAAAGTGGCAGAGAAGGAAAATGCTCACACACAGCTCACATGTTCTTTTTCCCTGTTATCTCACTACTTTTCACTAGACCAGGACTTAATCCCAGCTACAGCCATACAGGCCTATGCATCTTATGTGATACACCTTGAGGCTTCTTTCTTTTGAATGAAAATGCTTCCAAATCTATTAATAAATAGAGCCAACTTTTATTCAGCTGCCCAATCACGGAATGAACAAACTAAAGTAGTTAACATTTACATGACCTCCTCGCATGCTTGATTTCATCAGCGAGATCTGTGTGTCTAACTTCTCTTTTCATTCAGTCAGCATTTACCCTCGTAGCTCCTACTATATGCCAGGGACTGTCTCTGTGCCACATACATATTATATTAATATTTAACATGCCATTCATCTGATTTCTCACTGAAAGCCCTTTGTATTCTGCCGCCCAATTTTAGCTGTCACAAGTCTGTCAAAATTGCTATTCTCTCCAGTATTTATGGTGAAAAGAATCATTACTAGTCATCATAAGGCCATCTGTACAGTGTCACTGGGCAGTGACACTCAGCCTCTGTTCAGACTCTAAGGTGCTCCATCTTGCAGGATGGATATTAATGCCATCAAATCCATCTTCAATATTCTCAAAGAAGAACATTTGTAACAGCTATTATATTTGTGCAATAGCATGAAGAAAGGTACAGCATATTATTACCAAGGACTGACCATTACAGTAGAATTATGATATTATCACAAGCAGAGTATAGATGACCTTTTCTATTTCTAATGTTGTACTTTATATACTGGACAGACAAGTCCTGCCCAGAGGTGGTTACAGTGGTCAGACACATAGTATGATGTCAAGGGCTGTGAGGATTTCCCATGGGCTGGGTTTTTGACTAGATGTTAACCTTTAATTTAATAAAGGAGTGGTTTCCAACAGCGGTTGTGCATCAAAATTGTGTGGAGCAGCCTGAGGAGGAACTGGATCATCTGTTGTTTTCACTGCTTTTTTCTTTCTTTTATTATGGGGAAGGGTTACTTGAATGTCCTAAAATGACCCAGTGTGAATCTGTTGCATATTCCAAAGTTAGACACTGATTCAAGCCTTTGCCCAGCATATAAAAACCAACTCTAATTCTGCTGGCTTACAAAGTATTTGAAGTTGAAGTCAAAGGAGATAATTTCAAATCACCACATGATGTGAGCAGATCATAAATATAAATGAGGTGGTTTAGTTGACCTGTGATACTTTCATAACTGATATTTATGTCCATTATCACAGACACATTATATTTTCCTATTAAACATGAAAGTATATCCTTCATGCATACAAGGAAGTGCTTTTTTTCCATGAATTTTCTTAAAACTCAAAGCTTATTAATTTATCTCTCATTCTCCACTTATGATAGGACATTAACTAACATGAAAAAAATAATGCAGGCTTGAAAACAAATCACTACTAAAATCCAACTGTAAACCTGGGAGAAAAGAGGATTGGGGAATTCACACGGAGCATGCCTCATGTGCAGATAAATGTTAATAGAATGCACCACCGAGTTAGACAGGCAGGTATCTTAAACACAGTTCCGGCCAACTGGGCGTGAGAAAGCCCAGTGACACCAGATTTTTTGGAATATATTTTAAGAAATCCAAACTCCATATTTTATGTGAGTTACATTTATTTTTCAATATTGCAACTAATAAAGAGTTTAAGAAAAAGCCCATGAGTGCCTATACTGTATTCGTGAGATGAACAAAGCTTTGTGGGCTATATTTGGAGGGTCTGAGGGCTTGTAGCCTATTACTTCTACTGGTATCATTTACTACCACCTTGCCATAGAAGACTTGGCTGTGTGCAGGGAAGAGAAGGGCACCATTGCACCCTGGAAGGCTGGAAAGGCAGCCAGATACACAAATTTGCTGACAATAAATTTTGTTATTTTGATTAACACTGGTACTACTTCAAGTTAATAAAAAATCACACTTGTTGGGATAGATGACTAATTTCAAAAAGTTCTTTGGAACCAAGTTGTTTGGACAGGAATGGTGCTTACAACATTGCATGGGCTACAAATTTATCCCAGGGATGAGGAGTCCATAGAAGGAAATTTAGATGATCGAAAGATAAACTTCTTAAAAGTAACTGATGTGGTTGTGGCTTACTTCATCATTTCTTTGAATTATACTAGTCCTATATAGTGGGTTTTTTAAAAGTTGCCAGTTAGACATACTTTACAATTGAGGAAAAATTAATCATTTTTTGCATCTGATATATAATTGTATTACATTTTTATTAAATAGATCCACAATTCAGCAGCATAAGCCATGGTATTATACTTCCTGAGCCTTGATACCATGTATTTGCTGTGTCACATCAGTGCATTTGTCTTGAATTGTCAGAAAACATGCAGGTATATTCAAGGAACATAATAAAGCTAACAGACATTTTCTTATTATGTTTTTGTGTTTTGATTTAGGATTAAATAAGGGAAAAGACAAGAAAAGCACTTACAACAACATGATTACTAAAAGGAAGGCCTGCGCCCTGGGGAGAGACATTGGCATGAGGAGCGTCTGGAGGAAGACCTGGGCACCCCACGAAAGTCCCTGATAGAGCAGAGAGAACTTCATGAGCATGTGTTGAGACATCTTGGGCAAGCCATGTTGGGCAGAAGCAGAGTCAGACTCACCCTATCAAACCTTAAGCATGGTGTCCTTTTTCTTGCTTCACCCTTTCCAAACCTCGCTTGGCTCTCTTCCCGGGAGACTGGAAGGAATCGTCTGCTCTGGCTCTGGTGCCCTAGCCTAGGAGTCACTGGTGCTTCTCAGTCCTCAGGCTCTGGATGTATCTGGAAGGCTGTCTGCTCTGATTCTAGACACTTCCAGTGGCCAGTGTCAACCTTATAAACCTTAGAGACCTTTGACTTCATGAAGAAGGATTAGAACAAAAATCCTGTTCTGCTACATGCTGGGAGGCCCCTAGAGCCCAGGGTGCACAGCTAATTATAGCTGATCCTCATGCAAAGATCCCCCAGTGCCAGCAGAGGGGCCTGAGGAGGTGAGCCAGGGACACCAAATGAAGTGAGCATGATCTCAGGCTTCAAACACTGACTGAAAGAAATGACAGAGGACGTCACAGGTGCATTACTCACAACAAATGGCCTTGTTGAAAGAAACTTTTCTGTGTCATAAAAACTAATTCAAGTATTTTTGATAAATAATTTTTAGAGGACAAATTGGATTACCTTTCTATTTTTCTACAGAAAATCACGTTGACAAAATCATAGTCATAGTTAGAGGTGATCAAAGACTATACAGCCAAAAAGACATAGGGAGAAGATGATTTTAATCTTTTGATTAAAGATTTTAATGATGATATCATTATGGTCTTGATTTTGTGGTATTTGTGGTTTTCATCAAATTTGGAAGTAATAATTTGGTATTATTTTCAGTTTAAATTAACATGCATGTTTATATCTATTATTATATTCAACGTATTGTTTTCTGTTTCTTAATGAAGATCATCTCCAAGATTATACTTTACAACACTCACAAAATCTGAAACTATATCTGGTAAGAAAGTGGTGCCAGAATCTGGTACCACTAAGAAGAGGCAAAAAATACAAGCAGGTAGGACCTTGAAAATCTTCAAAAGGCATTCAAACTTTTGAGGAGGAGATTTAAAGATACTGTGGGATGATAGGCCCCAGAACACTTTATAAACATATCATATATGTGCTCTATGTGTAATACAAAAACTATAACATAATTTTAGTTTGAAACCATTTTAATTTGATTAAGTTCAGTGGCGTATCTGTCTATTACTTTTGGGTGGAAAAACATCCCAATAGTCTTGTTCCTCCATCAGATTTTATCACTTGCTTCCTACCTCATGTCTACAGTGACTACCACTTTACTTTCCCCCACATGGGTCCATAACGGTCCCTGTTAGCTTTTGTTTTGATTTCATTTTTTTCTAAATATTTGTTCAGGATTATGTTCATTGACTGCACTGAGATCCCCCATTCAACAAAGAAAGAATTATTTAGCCAAAACAGGAGTAGATGTGTAACTCATTGCTAGGAAAAATAAGAGGGGGTTCCTACCCATGATGGAACAGGTATTAATTACACTCAGTCATAGCTTTTGTGACAAAAATGTATTTCATTGACATAGAGCTATAAAAACAAAATGAGTTTGCCCATAAATTTAAGATGAAGGAATTGAGTTCCCTGCAATTACAAAGGACATTACTGAGTTACATATATGTATATGAGGGAGTTCAAATATGGAAAAGATGACACTGCCAGGTTCCACACCCATTGCTAGGCATATATAAATGCCCGGTCCAGAAGTGCCATTCATACTTGGAATCTCAGTTGCACTCGGCTGAACTCACATCTCCCGTCAACATGCACTTCAACTGTTACCCTGGAAACTTCTCCTCCCGCTCCTGTGGGGGCTACCTGCGCCAACCAGGCGTCTCCTGTGGCTCTTCCTACCCCAGCAGCCTGGTCTACAGCACCGACCTCTGCTCTCCCAGCACCTGCCAGCTGGGCTCCTCCCTCCACACCGGCTGTCAGGAGACCTGCTGTGAGCCCACCAGCTGCCAGACATCCTGCATGCTGTCCAGCCCCTGCCAGACGTCCCGCTACCGCCCGAGGAGCTCCTTACTCTGCAGTCCCTGCCAGACGACTTACCCTGGATCTCTGGGCTTTGGGTCCAGCAGCTGCTACTCCCTGGGTTGCGGGTCCAGT
>CAUYON010115146.1:0-10777 GCA_963573935.1 Arctocebus calabarensis | reverse complement strand
CTTGGGAGGCAGAGGCAGGAGACTCGCTTGAGCCCAGGAACTGGAGGTTGCTATGAGCTATGACGCCACAGCACTCTATCCAGAGTGACAGCTTGAGGCTCTGTCTCAAAAATAAAAAATAAAAACAAAGGTCAAAAAAGTAAACTTGACTACATTAAAATTTGAAAATTTCTGTATGGCATAATAAAACCATTAACAAAATTAAAGAAAATGGATAGACTGATAGAAAATATTTGCAATGTATTTGACAGGCAAAGGATTATAAACCAGAATACTGTTTTGTATATATACCAGAATACTGTAATGAATAGATACATTCATTTACATTTATATATAATACATTTAAACATCTGTTATAACAATAAAAGAAACTCAATAGAAAAGTAAGCAAATTGGCTTGGCACCTGTGGCTCAACGGGCTAAGGCGCCAGCCACGTACACCTGAGCTGGCGGGTTCGAATCCAGCCCGGGTCTGCCCAACAACAATGACAGCTGCAACCAAAAAATGGCTGGGCATTGTGGTGGACACCTGTAGTCCCAGCTACTTGAGAGGCAGAGGCAGGAGCCTCGCTTGAGCCCAGGAATTGGAGGTTGCTGTGAGCTGTGATGCCACAGCACTCTATCCAGGGTGACAGCTTGAGGCGCTGTCTCAAAAAAAAAAAAAAAAAAGTAAGCAAATTATATGAATGAGAAATTCATAGAAGAGGAAATATAGTCAATAAATATGTAAAAAGATGCTAAACCTCACTGGTAATGAGTAAAATGAATATTGAGACAAGAATGAATTTCAACTAATATATTGGTAAAGTTTGAAAGGTTTGCTAGTATCTATATTAGTGAGTTTAGGTTTTCCACAGAAACTTGCCCTTTCCTCCCCCAAAAAGTTCACTGAAAGGTCAACTCGAAATTAAGACAGATTAATAAGAAAGAGGATTTATTTACTGTGTGCAAGGCAGGAAATCAGAGTGATAACCCCCTTTTCCAATCCAGTTCAGATATTTTTATACCTGTCTTTATATGTGAGGGGGATTGAGGCATATAGGTTGATTAACTGTTGCTAGGGAGAACACAGTTATTAGGGAGGATGCATGAATGGAGGGAAATTGGTTGACTTGTAGATTAACCTGAAAGGCAGCTATTTACCACTTGAAAGATTTTAGCCAGTTCTGCTTGCATTCTTGACCTTCATTCCTGAAATATAATAAAGTAACAGAAAGGGGAAAGGGCCAGGCATGGTGACTCGAGACCTTGTAGCTGGGCACTGTGGCAGGCGCCTGTAGTCCCAGCTACTTGGGAGGCTGAGGCAAGAGAATCGCTTGAGCCCAAGAGCTGGAGGTTGCTGTGAGCTGTGACTGTACAGCACTCCACGAGTACGATAGAGTGAGACTCTGTCTCCACAAAAAAAAAAAAAAATAGCCAGGTGTTGTGGTGGGCGCCTGTAGTCCCAGCTACTTGGGAGGCTGAGGCAAGAGAATCACTTAAGACCAAGAGTTTGAGGTGGTTGTGAGCTGTGACACCATGGCACTCTACCCAGGGCAACAGCTTGAGACTTTGTATCAAAAAAAAAAAAAAAATAGGGGCTTGGCACCTGTGGCTCAACGGGCTGAGGCACCAGCCACGTACACCTGAGCTGGCGGGTTCAAATCCAGCCCGGGCCTGCCAAACAACAAAGATGGCTGCAACCAAAAAATGGCCAGGCGTTGTGGAGGATGCCTGTAGTCCCAGCTACTTGGGAGGCAGAGGCCAGACACTCACTTGAGCCCAGGAATTGGAGGTTGCTATGAGCTGTGATGCCACAGCACTGTATCCAGGGTGACAGCTTGAGGCTCTGTCTCAAAAAAAATAGGCTCAGCGCCTATGGCTCAAGTGGCTAAGGGGCCAGCCACATATACCTGAGCTGCTGGTTTTGAATCCGGCCTGGGCCCGCCAAACAACAATGACGGCTGCAACCAAAAAATAGCCAGGTGTTGTGGCAGGTGCCTGTAGCCCCAGCTTCTTGGGAGGCGGAGTCAGGAGACTCACTTGAGCCCAGAAGTTGGAGGCTGCTGTGAGCTGTTATGCCACAGCACTCTACCCAGAGCAACAGCTTGAGGCTCTGTCTCAAAAAGAAAAAAAAAATAGTTTATCTGTGATATTGTGAAATATGTCTTTGGTCTTCTTCCCATTTTCTAGCATAGGATTCCTAAAATCCTTGGAATCTCCAAAGCAGTCTTTTTGTATGGTAATGTTGACTGAAGTGTCAGCATAGGGTTCATCACCAGAAAAACAAAGACAGTATTACAAGATTGAGTCTTTTAGCCCCATCCCCCAGCATCCTGGGAAAGGAGAAGTATTGAAGGTCAGGTTGATTCCCAAAGTCAATGGTTTAGTCAATCATACCTACATAATGAAGACTCCATAGAAACCCAAGATAACTGCGTTTAGAGAGCTTCTGGATAGTTGAATACATCGAGGTTACTGAAGGGAGGCATACCCAGGAAGGGCACAGAAGCTCTTACCCCCATACCTTGCCCTACATGTCTCCACATGTGTGCATATCCTTTATAATATCCTTTGTAAGCTGTTTCTATGAGTTCTGTGAGTCGCTCTAGAAATTTAAGCAAATCCAAAGACGAGGTCATGAGACCTTCTACTAAAAGCTGTTTGGTCAAGAAGTTCCAGAAACTTAGACTTGTGACTGTTGTCAGGGCTGTCCTGTTGGATTTAGCCCTTACCCATGGGATCTGATGCTATCTCCAGGTAGACACTGTCAGAAATGAATTAGAGGACTCCCAGCTGGTGTCCACTGCTTGGCATATAGGGGTAAAACCCTCCCATTTGGTCACAAAAGTCTTCATCATGTTGATGATTGTTGTGGCATGAAAGCAGGGAGGAAAACATGGTTTGAGAGTTTTTCCAAAGCAATATCACATATGGAAACACACACACAAAGGACAATACCATACATTTTCAAGAATTCAGATATATGTATGTAAACACAGATGGAAATAATTGTTTCTAAATACTTATCTAACTGATTAAATAGTTATTGCTGCTGGCACTAGCATACCATATTGGATTTTACCCTTTAGCCTTGTTGGCAAAATTCACATTTTTATGAGAAAATGTATTATTTGCATAATTTTTTTGAGTGTTCAGCTATTTCTCCTTAATTTCAAATTAATATAGGGGTACATGAAATTAGGTTACATGGTTTTCTTTTATAAAGTCCAGGTTGTAATTGTAACCTTCACTCAGGAAGTGTGCAATATAAACATGCAATGTACCCGTTGGGTGGGAATTTACCCAATCTTCCTTCCCCTTACTTGAATTTGAGTTTTTTTGTCATGTGAGCTTATAGTTGTTAACCTACTCATTCCAATTAAGCACTGAAGTATATATAGTGCTTGTTTTTCCATTTTTGTGATACTTTGCTTAGAAGAATGTTCTACAAATCCATCCTAGTTCTTACAAAAGACAAAAGATAAAATCTCCATCTTTTGTGGCAGAGTAGTATTCCGTAATACACATATACCATAGTTTATTATTCATTTGTTGAAGGGCACCTAGGTTGTTTCCAATCTTTGCAATTGTGAATTGTGCTGCTATAAACATTCAAGTTCAAATGATCTTATGGTAAAATGACTTTTTTTCTATTGGGTAGATACCTAGTAATGTGATTGCAGCATCAAATGGTAGGTCTACTTTTAGTTCTTTGGAATCTCACTACTCCTTTCCATAGAGGCTGTACCCACCAACAGAGTATGACTTTTTACTTCTGTCAGCAGCAAAGCCAGCATCTGTTGTTTGGGGACATTGTGATGTGGGCCATTCCCACAAGGGTTAGGTGAGATCTCCAAGTGGTTTAGATTTGCATTTCTCTGATGATTAAGGATAATGAGCATTTTTTCATGTGTTTGTTGGCCAGTTTTCTGGCCTCATGAGAAAAGTTTCTGTTCATGTCTTTTGCCCAGTTTTTATTGGGGCCGATTGATCCTTTTTGTTGATTTGTTTAAGTTCTTTGTAGATTCTGGTTATTAGTCCTTTGTTGGATTCACAGCATGCAAATATCTTCTCTCATTCTGTAGTTTGTCTCTTTGCTTTGTTGATTGTGTCCTTAGCCATGCAAAAGCCTTTTAACTGGATCAGGTCCCATTTATTTAATTTTGTTGCTGCAATTGCCCATGAGGTCTTATTTACAAATTATTTCCCTGGCCCATAAAATTAGAGTTTTTCTCACACTTTCTTCTAGGTTTTTATAGTTTCATGTCTCAGATTTAAATCTTTTAATTTTTGTAAGTGGTGAGAGGTATGTGTCCAGTTTCAGTCCTCTACATATGGCTAACCACTTCTCCCAGTACCATCAATTGAATAGGGATTCCTTTCCCCAGTGCATGCTTTTGTTTGGTTTATTGGAGGTAACTTTAAAAAAATCATATAACACAGAACAATATTAATAAAAAAAAAAAAAACAATAGAATCCTGCCCTATCCTTCTCCACCCACTAGTACCATTTCATTCCCTTTTCCAGAGGGAACCACTTTCTTTGGATTATTCTGTTTTAAAGAAGGGGGAGTCTCTCTATGTTCTCCAGGCTAAACTCAAACTCCTGGGCTCAAGGGATCCTCCTGCTTCGAACTCCCAAGTAGGTGGGACTACCAGCATAGTACAGCCAGTTGAGAATCTATTTCTAATTCTTAGTAATTTTCTACATTGATTTTTTTTTTTTTTTTTGCAGTTTTAGGCTGTGGCCGGGTCTGAAACCTCCACCTCCAGTATATGGGGCCAGCACCCTACTCCTTTGAGCCACAGGCACCTCCCTCTACATTGATCTAAATAACATGCTTAAGGAGGTAATAATGCATAGTACCTCCTAGGGCTTATTGAGAGAGTAAATGAGTTCATATAGTCAAGAACTTAGAACTATGTTTGACAAAATAATGCTTAATATCAGTTGGCTATTATTATATAATTATATTATTGTTTTGTCATTGATCAGTTTTAGACACTACCTAGGAACTTTACTAGTGATAAATGAGGATCTAGGGTTCTGATACCATTCCTCTCCCGTCTTTCATCCTCTCATAAGATATGCAGGTACCAGCTGGGCACCTGTGGCTCAACGGGCTAAGACGCCAGCCATGTACACCTGAGCTGGTGGGTTCGAAGCCAGCCCCCAGAGCCCACCAAACAACAATGACGCCTGCAACCAAATAATGGCCGGGCATTGTGGTGGGCGCCTGTAGTCCCAGCTACTTGGGAGGCAGAGGCAGGAGACTCACTTGAGCCCAGGAATCGGAGGTTGCTGTGAGCAGTGATACCATGGCACGCTACCCAGGGTGACAGCTTGAGGCTTTGTCTCTAAATAAATAAATTAAATTAAATTAAAAAAAGGCACTCAATGAGCTTCTTGGGACCAGAATGCTTCTCCCTGGCACAATCAGGGATAAAGCTGGGCATCAGAGGATAGGCCTACAGAGATTCATGAACTAATCTTGAGAGGAGAGGGAGCGCACATGGGGAAAACTGAAAGGAGAGTGCAGTGGAGATCTGAGCCATCAACCCCATAGAGTGTCCCTCTCCCCCAGGAAAACTGCCTTTTGGTCCAGGCCAAAATCCTGGGTAGGGACTTTCTTAGTCCACAGAGCCATTGCTGGTAAGCTCAGCTAGTTTACACTGCTGATTATAGTCAAATGCTAGGAGGAGATCGATGGGGCAAGGTGGATAAGAGTGAAATCTGTTCCCTGCTCCAGACTATGAATCTCAGATAGCCCCTCCATTAAAGGAACACTTTTTGGCTTAGAGGGACCAATTCTGTCCTTCCCTGGTGGGTTTCCCCAGTGACTTTGGAGTTTATCCTTGACCCCAGGTGATACAGAAATTTTTCTTGCTTTCGTGGAGCCCAAATGGAGGCTCACTTAATCCAGCCCTGCCTAAGCCTCACTCTTCTACCCTCTTCAGCTCTGGTGGAGCATGAGAAGGAATCCTCTGGGTTCAAGATTGAAGAATTGAACATAAGTCCCCAAAATACTACTACTGCTAGTTTTTTTTTTTTTTTCTACAAGCACCATGTTCTGGCATGGAGGACAAATTGTATAGCTCATTATAGCATTTACGGATTCAAACATAGAGGGTATGGCTGACAGTACCCACAAGTCACCTATTGCTTCAGAGGTTAAACTGAGTATCCCCAAATTATTCATAATGTCTTCTTCATAGGGCTGAAGAAAGAGAAAATATCACAAAAACTCCCATATCTCCTTGTCAACAAGATACAGGGAAGATGTCCAGGCACATATATAGCATCTTTATGGCAAATAATCAGCATGTGGGAAAACCGGTGGGCTAAGCATATCTGTAACCAAGGTATCCATCTGTAACCTAGACCCCAGAAAAATACCAACAGAGCCAATGGTCTTTACCCAACATATACTAGAGGCACACACTTAAGAGTATGAGGGGAGCCTCATCGAAACAAAAGAAAATCCAAATAATTTCAATGAAAAATAAAAAAGGTATCATTACAATACATAGCAGAGAAATAGAAAATACCATCTACAACTACTCTGATAACCT
Organism: Arctocebus calabarensis; assembly: GCA_963573935.1. Taxonomy (NCBI): domain Eukaryota; kingdom Metazoa; phylum Chordata; class Mammalia; order Primates; family Lorisidae; genus Arctocebus; species Arctocebus calabarensis. Next base: position 4,222 of record CAUYON010115146.1, on the reverse strand, counting down.
CTATGCACACATGCAGAAAATCTAGAGGAAATGGATAAATTCTTGGAAAAGCACAACCCCTCAAGCCTGAATCAGGAAGAAATAGAAATTCTGAACAAACCAAGAATGAGAAGTGAGACTGAAAGTAATAAATAATCTCTCAACAAAAGAAATCTCTGGATGATATGAATGACAGCCAAATTCTACCAGGCCTACAAAAGAAAACTGGCATTCATTTTACTGAAACTGTCCTATAACATTGAGAAGAAAAGAACCATCTGTATCATGAAACTGGTATCACGTTGACACTAAAGCCATGTAGGGACAAAACAAAATTACTTATGAACATAGATGCAAAAATCCTCAATAAAATAATAGCAAACCCAATTCAACAAACATCAAAAAGACAATCTACTATAATCAAGTGGGTTTCAAACCGTGGATGGTTTGCATAAACAAAAAAATAAATGTTACTCAGCACATAAAGAGAAGTGAAAAAAAAAAAAACAGAACATGTGATCACCTCAATAGATGTAGGAAAAGCCTTCAATAAAATCAAATACCTGGCCAAGATCAGTGGCCCAGTCTGTAATCCTAGCACTCTGGGAAGCTGAGGTAGGTAGACTGCTTGAGCTCAAGAGTTCGAGACCAGCCTAAGCAAGAGACCGCATCTCTACTAAAAATTGGAAAACTAACTGGGCATTATGGTAGCTACCTATAGTTCCAGCTACTCAGGAGGCTAACGCAAGAGGATTGCTTCAGCCCAGGAGTTCGAGGTTGCTGTGAGCTATAATGCCATGGCATTCTACCCAGGGTGACAGTGAGACTCTGTCAGAGAGACAGAGAAGAATAAAATCCAGTACCTTTTCATATATAAATCCTCAACAATTAGGCATAGAAGAAAGCCAAAATCATACTGAATAGGGAAAAATTGAAAGCATTCCCCTTAACAATTAGAATAAAGCAAGGGTGTACCATGTCACCATTTCTATTCAACATAATTTGAGACATTTTAGCCAGATCAATCAGGCAAGAGAAAGAAATAAAAGGCATCTAAATTAGAACAAAATTTCCTGGTACATCTCCATCAGAGCTGTAGGGTAACCAGGTGCTTTGTTAATAGCAGTAATATTTTGAAATTAATCTTATTTCTGAGCAGTAGGTCTCAACAGTGGGCTTAAAATATTTAGTAAATCATTCTGTACACAGGTGTGCTGTCATTCAGACTTTGTTCTTTCACTTAAAGGGCATAGGCTAAGTAGATTTAGTGTAATTCCAAAGGGTATTAGGATTTTTGGAATGGTAAATGAGCATGTTCTTCAATTTATAGTCACCAGATAAAATAATAAAATAAAGTTACCAGCTGCACTAAACCTTACTAAAAGTTTTAGCTTGTCCTTTGAAGTGTTGAAGCCAGGCATTGACTTCTCCTCTTGAACTATAAAAGTCCTTGGTCAAACATCTTAGCTAGACCCTCTGGCGAATATGCTGCAGCATCTATTTCAGCATTTGCTACTTCACTTTGCACTTTTATTTATGGAGATGGCCATTTTCCACCTCATGAACCAATCTGCTAGCATCAAACTTTTCTTCTGTGTTTCCCTTACCTCTCTCAGCCTCCACAGAATTAAAGAGGCTAAAGGTCTTGCTCTAGGATAGCCTTTGGTTTAATGAGGTGCTGTTGTTGGTTTGATCTTCTATCTATACCACTGAAACTTTCTCTATATCAGCAATAAGGCTAATTCACATTTTCTTCATTTGTGTTTTCACCAGAGTAGTACTCTTAATTTCCATCTATAACTTTTTCTTTGAATTCATGTGGCTAACTGTTTGGGACAAGAGAGGTAGCATTCAGCCTATCTTAGCTTTCAAAATGCTTTTCTTACTAAACTTAATCGTTTCCAGCTTTTGATTTAAAGTGAGAGACTATTCTTTTCACCTGAACACTTGGGGGCTGTTGAAGAGTTATTAATTGGTCTATTTTCAATATTGCTGCATTAGAATAAGGAGGCCCAAAGCAAGGGAAAGGGTTGGGGGTAAAGCTGGTCAGTGAAATAGATTAAAACACATACAATATTGATTGATTAAGTTTGCTGCCTTTCAGGAACATAGTTTATAACACCCCCAAACATATATAACAGTAACATCAAAGATCACTAATCCTAGATCATCATAATATAATAATAGGGAAAAAATTGGCATGTTGTGTAAATTGCCAAAATTTGAGACAAAGACATGAAGTGACCATATATTGTTGGGAAAATGGTGCCAACAGGCTTGCTGAATGCAGGGTTGGCACAAATCTCTAATTTGTAAAGAACATAGTATCTGCAAAATGCAATAAAACAAGATATACCTATCCTGGAAACTCCCTGTTCTTCTAATCCTTTTTGCAGATCTCCTGCAGCAGGAGAGTGGTACAAAAATCATAAATGGGTGTCTGACTTCAACTGACCTCTGAGTCCACAATTGACTGGTTGTATAACCCTGGGCAAGTCACGTAACTCCACTAAGTGTCAGTTACTCCTCTACAAGATGATACCTTAATTCTAACCCACTTCTCAAGGATTGAAATAAAGTGCAGATGCCAGAGGATAAGATTGGGAGGGGAGTGGTTTAAGGTAAAGAAGAATCAAAATACATTCCTAGGTTCTAGGCCTAAATGTATATGTAAAGAGGGATGTCATTAACTGAGAAGAGAAAACAGAGAGGGAAGGAGGGAAAGAGGGAAGGAAGGAGAAAGGACTTAGGGAGCCAGAAAATCACCAGTGTTGTTTTCAACATGCTCTGTTTGTGACACTTGTTAGATACTGGCCTGTTCCCTGCTTCATTCAGATCTCTGTTCCCCCACCCGAATAGCACACTCAATTGCTTTGTATTTCTAATCTCACTGGAAATTTTTCTTAGTATATGTTCCTTTCTGAAATGATGTTATATTTGTATTTGTTTTTTTGTTTGTTGCTTATAACCATCACTAAACTATAAATGCTAAAAGGACAAGTATTTGATGTTGTTCTCTCTAGACCCTTTAATGCTCAGTATATTGGATGGCATGTTGTTGACATTCAACAATGAATAAGTAAATAAGTCCAAACAGAGGTGTGGATAGAACCAAATAGAGATGTGGATAGAGACTTTGGATGCAGGAATTTGGGGATCATGTGCCAGATCAGAAATTTAAAAACAAATAAACAACAACAACAAAAAACCCTATAAAACATTGACTAGTTTCCTATAGTCAATTGGGATTTAAAGCTATGGGAATATGGATGATTTAGAACCAAGGTAAATGTAAGAAAATTACAGCTAAGAAAGTTTGAGAGACTTGCTGGACATCAAGAAGCTTACATGGAGGAGACAGGATGAACCTGAGTTTCTTGTTGCCTCCAGAGCTGAGGCTTTGAGGCCCTGCCCTGTCCTGCACCCTTCAATATAGGGTGATACTTGCTCAAGCTCCATCTAGCTAGCCTCCAGTAAGACTATCCTCGCCCGCGCCCTCCACTAGCCCTTGAACAGACGCTCAGGTAGCTTTGTGTTGGCACATTAGTAGCTTGTTAAATTTAAAACCTGTTTGCACTTATGTTAGGAAAAAAACTCTTAATTCAAAAGAATTTATTTTAAACAGAAAAATTATAAACTTCAGCCTGAGATGACTCTCAGAGATCTTTAAAGCAGAAAGTCTTAGGTATCCATCTAGTCACAATGGGTAGTTGCCTGTCAACACTTGAATATAAAAATCTTTTTCTCGGAATTTGGGTGACTGGGGAACTCTGTAATTGTGTCCTTAATTTCCTACTTAAAGAATTCCCCAAAGTCTTCTATAACCAGAGTGATAGCCTAAAATAAAGCCAGAATGGTATCTATAGGTACTTCCTTTGCTACTCAGCTAAGGAAAGAGAGGGATGGATTATATGTTCCCTGCCAGGTATTAAAGAGGAAAACCATATACACCACTTCAATGGTAGTGCGACATCCCCGGTTAAAATCTCTCTTTTTTTTTTTATATGCTTTATTTTTTATTTTATTTTATTTTTTTTTATTGAATCATATCTGTGTACATTAGTTCAACCATGGTGTACAGTGTGCGGGCTTCACATGCAATCTGATAAATTTTATCAACCTGATTGACATACCATTCATGATATTTTCTCATTTACTATATGAAAACATTCTTGATCTTTGTTTAGAAGTTTTCTCGTGACCCTTCGAATATGCACCACACATGTGATCTCACCCTTTGTCC
>CAUYON010115143.1:0-40202 GCA_963573935.1 Arctocebus calabarensis | reverse complement strand
ATATGTGAATAGATGAGTGGATGGATGGATGGATAAGTGAGGGAATATGTGAGTAGATGAGTGGGTGGGTGGATGGATGGATGGATGGATGGATGGATGGATGGATGGATGGATGGATAGGTGAGTGGCTGGGTGAGTAGATGAATGGATGGGTGGGTGGATGGATGGGTGGATGGATGGGTGGATGGATAGATGGATGGATGGGTAGATGGATGGGTGGATGGATAGATGGATGGATGGGTAGATGGATGGGTGGATAAGTGAGGGGATATGTAAGTAGATGAGTAGATGGATGGATAGATAGATAGGTGAGTGGATGGGTGAGTAAACAGGTATAGATGGAAGGATGGACATGCAGGTAGATAGGTGAATGGGTGGATGTATGGATGAATGTTTGGATTCATGTAAGAATGAGTTGAGTGAAGCGGGTGGCGAGAGGTGGCTGGATGAACATCCACAGATGTTCAGATGGATAGATAAATGACATAAAGCGACTTTTTTGCAGCTCAAAAGCCCTTGCCCATAATGTTCCTGGACATAACATAAACCTGACCTTGCATCATCAGAATCTTGGAACTTAGAAGTTAGCATTGAAATAAACAACATGGGCATTTTTCCTGGAAGAGAAAAACCAGAGCAAGGTGGTCCAGGGCAAATTCATAAAAACACAATGATAACGTTGACCTCAGGTCACAGATGGTGGCTTCATAGCAGTGTCAGTGCAGTGATGGGTTTTCACTGTCTCAAGTCCTATAACTCACAAATGACCATCCGAGCATGCCAGCCACTGAACAGCCCTTTTCCCTCAGAGTCGCTGTCCTGACATCAACCTGAGGAGTGGGTGTAGTGAGGTGAAACCAGACCACATCTGGAAATTAACTTCGTAACTTTTTATTTTGCTGGGTTTCTATTTAGGCTGGGTTTGCCGTCATACTTCCTGTGGACAGTGACCTCTGCCATCTGCCAGCGATGCAAACTTAGGCACTTTGCTCTACTTCTCTGAGCTTGGCTCCCCTGTGGCCCCAGCAGGGGAACTAATCACAGCCTCATTAGGGTTTATTGGGGGTTAAATGTGATGCAAATTTTCAAGTGCTCATTCGGGGCTAGCATGCAGTAAGGTCTCAGTTAGCCACAGATTTTCCACTGCTACATTGCAGCAGATTTAATCTATCCCTTCTCTGTCCCATTGGAGTCACTTCCAATTTCTCCTCTATTTTAGATACCACCACAACAGAAATGCACATTGTCAAGGTTTTCCTTCCCCGATTAATCTTCTAAGGTGAAAGCTTCTAGAAGTAAAAGCCGCTGAATCAAAGGATGTGAACATTTTTATGGCTTTTGATACATAGAACCGAAAAGGGACCTCTGGTAAATATCACTTCACAAGCATTAGTGAATGTTGGGCTTGCCAGATTTAGAGATTATCCCCTTAAAATCAGGACATAATTTGGACAGTTTCATATCATCTATTTTTAACTTCCCTTCTAATACAAATTGGGAAACTGAGGTCCAGACAGATGGAATAACAGCAGTGATTAAAAAACCGTCATTTATTTAGGCCAGCAACATGTGATGAGCTCCTTCCATGCACAGGACCATGCTCTGCTAACAACACTTCTGTAGTCAAGGCGACAACATCCCTTCCCACAGATGAGGAAGTGAAGCCCCCAGAGAAGTTAAGCAGTTGGTGAGGTCAGGATTGAACCCAGGCAATCTGATTTCAGAGCCTGTGCTCGAACCATCATGCTACATGTGTTTCCAAATGAATGGACATCAGACTCGGAGGGCAGGGTTTGGAGGAGTGGAGCAGGAAGGGGCAGGAGCAGGCAACCAGACAGAGCGTGTTTCAGTGTGAGTTCTCTGAATCCTGTCAGCCTCCCAGTAAACCAATATCTCCGACCACTTGCTATATTTCCATCCATGCCCAATCATAAGGTGGGTGGTCTTGCCAGCTTCCAGATCCCAAAACCCCAACAAGTGGATTTCCAGAGTCACTCGTATGAATTCCAGCTCCTGTGTTTTCACACATGCCAGTTCTGCTCTGCCCTGACACAGCACCTGGAAGAGCAAGTCTCCATAAGCCATGGGATTGCCTTTGTCTGTTCACTGTGGCATCTGGAGGCCATAGGGAAACCAAAGGAGGCTTGTGAGACCTGCAGCAGATTTTTTTTTTTTTTTTTTTTTGCAGTTTTTGGCCGGGGCTGGGTTTCAACCCGCCACCTCCAGCATATGGGGCTGGGGCCCTACTCCTTTGAGCCATAGGCACTGCCCTGATTTTTAAGTAACTTTGTAACCCAAGGAGGAGCCACAGAAAAACTTCTAATTTTAACTCTGCCACTTGCTTGCTGGGTGGCTTTTGAAAACAGACTTAACCTCTCTGGGCACCCCCTTGCCATCTGCAACATCAAAAGAAACACCTTTAATACTCCCACTGGCTCTACACTGCTTTCTTATTTTTTTTCCTTTTATTAAGTCATATGCACATAGATCATGAATACATTTGTGCATTTGTGGGGTACAATGTGTTTATTTTTTTTAATGTGTTGATTTTTTAGTATAATTTGGAGTGCTTACATCAAACTAATCAACACAGCTTTCACCTCATTTACTTAATTATTATGTTAAGACATTTATGTTCAATTCTTGATAAATTTGACTTGTACCCTTGCAATATGCTCTATAGGTGTGGTCCCACCATTTACCCTCCCTCCATTAAACCTCCCCTTTCCCCTCCCATCCTACTCCACCTCTCTCCTCCTTCCAGGGCTATAGGTGTCTACACTGCTTTCTTAAAAAGTCCTAGACCCGTGAGCATTCCTAAGACAAACCTGCCACCACATCCAGCCTTTGCCAGAACCACGACTCCCCCTCACCACTCCTGCAGACCACAGTGCCCCCTTCCCCACCTCCCTTCATCTGGAAATTAACTTCATAACTTTCTATTTTGCCGTCACCCCGAGAGTCACCATAAATCACCATCAGTTTGGGTTGCATATTTTTACACATCGCTCTTTTAATGTCGCTCAGAAAATATAAATAAAGCATACATAACCATTAGAACTCTCTGAATCCTGAAAAGTACATAAGAATTTATTTGTCTCCATGTGGATCATACATATTGTATTAAACCGCATAAAGGTCTAATAAAATGGCAAAAAGAGAGGCAGGAGAGCAGCATCTCCGGCGGCAGGGAGAGGTGGAAGTGATCTTTCTTTGATGCCTGTTAAATGTTCCAGCAGATGAACCCTATATTCTGCCAGGAAATGAGTTTGCCACCGGCCTATTGGGCCCGTCGTAAGAGGTTGGTCTCAGCACGGTCATTCCTCTTCCGCGTGCGGCAATACATTACACCGCCTCAATTTTTCATTCCTTGCTGCCCGAGATGCAAATTTCTTCTCTGTTGTTTATATTAGGTTTTCAAATATATGGAAATCCAAAGATCTGCAGGGAAATGCCGGGGCCTCGGAGGCACTCGATCTGTCTTTTGCCTCTGACTGACTTCTTTCCATCACTTACGGGATATGCGATGGGAGTTGAGCATGGGGGACAGGGAACCAGGGCAGGAAAGTGTGTCATCCCCTACCCCCAAGCCAGGGGAGAGGGAGGCAGAGGGTGGCTTTAGAATTGGTGGATTTGCTTTGAGACACAAAGGGCTAGAGTAGCCTCATTAATTGCTGTCACTAATGCACACAGTGGACCAGAAACTGTTCTATAGGCAAAGAGATGAGACTTGCAATCTCTGCCTAGGCAGAGATGACAGGAGGAAATTCCTGGGTTAGGCAGCAAGAACATATGCAACACACAGCAGCTAGGATGGAAACGGTCATTAGTTCTTCTTGCACACAGACCCAGAGCAAGGCGTTTTACCCAAGCATCTCATTTACCCACCCATCCTATGGTATAAACTTATCACTTCAATTTGGCAAATGAGAAGCAGAGATTTCACATAATCCATGCCACTGCCACACAGCCAAGAAGAGCCAAGGATGAGTTTTGAACCCTGGTCTTGCAAGTGTCAAAGCTCACATTGTTCTACGCCAAAGATCAGCAAACTCTTTGGTCTCTGTTGCAACTATCCAACTCTAACATTGCATTGCAGAAGCAGCCCTAGCCAAAACCTTGACAAATGGGTATGGCTGTGTTCCGATAAAACTTTATTGACAAAAGCAGGCCATAGTCCAGATTTAGCCCATGGACCAGGCCAGTAGCTCAGTTGCTGATCCCTGCCCTCAGCAAATATACAAGCTCCCAGGGCTATGTTTGATATGATCAGGGCATTTGCTATTTCACAGTGATTCACCAAGATCATCTTGCAGATGCTGACGTCCTGGGGACAGAAAGTTCCTCACTGTCATCACGCTACGCATAATCTTGTTTCCATTCATAGAAACCCAGAAAAGTGGGGATTTTAACTGTAATCATCTTATTAGGGAAGAACAAGCATCTCAGAGAATGTTCATGTTCAAGTTCAAACACCAAGGTAGTGGCAACCCTGGAACTCAAACCCACTGGGCTTCAGACCTTTGCCTGGTCAGTGTCATTCAGGGACAGTGTGGTTATAAACAGAGGCTGCTTCTGGTGGGAGCTAGGGAGTGGAAGGCAGGAGCCAGGCAGGTATGGGAGAAGGGTGGGTCTGAGCCGCAAGTCGTAGCGGCCAGAGTGAGAATGAAAGACCCTCCCCACCGACCTTTCTCACGATGACCACACAGAGAACACCTCGTGAAGATGGTTAGTGGGGTGCTTCTACAAGGCAAAGAATGCCAAGGATGGCCATCAACCATCAGAGGCTAGTGGGAGATGCAGGGGGATTCTTCCTCAGACACCATAAAGGATCAACCCTGCCTTGATCTCAGACCTCTAAGTTCTAGAACTGTGAGAGGTTACATTTCTGTTGTTTAAGCCATCCAGGCTGTGGTACTTTGCTGTGACAGTCTTAGCACCGTGAAAACAGATTTATACACAGCCAGTGTCCCAGGCACAAGCTCCCTGAAATGACTTTGACTTGCTCAACTAGGATCCCAATTCCAGGAGGCTGATTTATCTTCTCTGAAACACTGAGAAGTCCGAAAATAGATCAAACCTGTGACCTTGGTGATTTTAAACCACACTCGTACCAATCTCCCACTGAGAAAACATCTGTTGAGCACCCATTGGGTGCCATGCACTTCATTAACTCAATCAACAAAAATTAATTAGTACCTACTATGTGCCAGGTCTTGAAAGGGAAGAGCTGAGAATTGGATGCGCAAGTTCCCCAGCCCCTGACCTTGGAGATCCTGGTGTTGGTTAGGAGGACACCAGATGCTACAACAGATAGGCCCTATAACCTTAACAACTCTGAAGGAGTTTATTTCTTGCTCACTTCAATTGCAAGTGACTGCAAGTGAAAAGAAACAGATGAACCATGAGCATAGATGATCTTCAAGAACCCAGAGTAAAGGAGCCTCCATCTTTATCAACAAGGTCAGAACAGATGCCAACAGGGGAGGGAGAGAGAGTGAATAGAGGCACCAAGGCCTGGACGTGGCTCACACCACTTCCACTCTCACCCTGCCAGCCAGAGGCAGGTACACAGCCCCCTCCCATGGCATGGAAGGCTGGAAACGCAGCCTCACTGCTCATCTGGAAGGAATAGAAAATGGGTTTGCTGAACAAGTGGCTAGCTAGGTACTATAGGGTGAGAGAGAAAGATGAACAGGGCATGACTCCAGCCCTCAAAGAACTCTACATTCTGGGCAGGTAAATACAAGCACAGAGTACTGGAAAGACCAGATGAGAATAGTGTAAGGTGAAAAGGCAAAAAAGCAAATATGCAGGTCAGAATGGCGGCTTCCAAAGATGCCTGTCTGTACCCTTAGCTGACTGGCTCTCAGATACACTGCAGCCCTACTCAGTCCCTAGCATCCCAAATTCAAGAGAAGACAATGAACTTCTACAGAGGAAGATGAACTAGCATTTATTTAGCATTGCCTACGTGCTAAAATCTACAACCCTAACTCCAGTCTTCATGTCAGCCCCTTCGGCATGTGTGATTTCCTCTACCCCATCAGCTAGGGAACTGGGGGCCAGAGAGGTGAAGCCACTTCTGCAAAGTGACACAGTGAATAAGTCAGAGTTTGACCCATGATTGGGATGGGAGTGTGTGTGGGGCAGGTGCTGTTGGACTCCAAACCATCTGAGCTCTTTTCTCTGCATCACATGGAAAAGAGGTTTGCATAATGCCCAATAAGCACATGAGAAGATGCTCAGCATCCACTAGTCAGTAGGAAAATGCAAATTGAAAACCACAAGGAGATACCATCTCATACCCATGAGGATGGCTGCTATTTAAAAAAAAGAAAAGAAAAGGACAAGGGGCCAGGCATGGTGGCTCACACCTATAATCCTAGCACTTTGGGAGGCCGAGGCAGGTAGATTGCTTGAGCTCAGGAGTTCAAGACCAGCTTGAGCAAGAGTGAGAACTTATCTCAAAAAACTAGCTGGGCATTGTGGCTGGAGCCTGTAGTCCTAAGTACTTGGAAGGCTGAGGCAAGGGGATCAATTGGGTCCAAGAGTTTGAGGTTGCTGTGAGCTATGACACCAGAGGCTCTGTCTCAAAAAAAAAAAAAAAAAGAGGGAGAGAGAAGAGAAGAGAAGAAAGAGAAGATCACATGTTGGCAAGACTGTAGAGAAATTGGAAGCCCTGAACACCACTGGTGGGAATGTAAAATGATACAGCCACTGTGGGGAACAATATGAAGTTTCCTCAAAGAATTAAACATAGGATTCCCATGTATTCCAAAAATTCCCCATCTGGATATATACGTAGTACACCAAAGAATGGAAAATAGGGTCTCAAAGCAGTATTTGAACACCAGTGTTCATAGCAACATAATCACAATAGACCAAACATGGAAATAACTCTTGTCCATCCACGGATGAATGGGTGAGCAGAATACACTCTTTTCACACTGTCGGAATATTACTCACCTATGAAACAGAAGGAAATTCTGACACATAGTCTAGCTTAGATGAACCCTGAGGACATTATGTTTAAGTGAAATAAGCGAGTCACCAAAAAAAGACAAATACTTATGATTTCACTTATGTGAGGTGCCTGGAGTGGTCAAGATCATAGAGACAGAAAGGAGAATGGTGGGTGTCAGGGTGGGGGGAGGAGGTCAGGGAATGGGGAGCTCTTGTAACTTAGCTTCAGAGTTTCTGTTCTGCAAGATGTAAAGTGTTCTGGAGATGAATGATGGCAATGGTTGCCCAACGATGTGGATATTCTTAAGACCACTGCATTGTATACTTAAAAATGGTTAAGAGAGTAAATTTTCTGTGTATTTTTCAAAATTAAATAAAAAGAAAGAGAGGAGTGAGAGAGCAAAAGAGAGGGATGGGTGCTCTCTCTATATAGCTTGAGGGCTCAGCAGGGGAACGGGGGGGTGAGGGGGACCCTGGAACCTTTGAGTCTCGCTGCAATAATGCTCAGCCCTGCATCCCCAACAGCAGTGGGTGCTTCCATCACATAAGGAGCATTAATGGTCTCTTCCTCCTCTCCATGCTGGATTTGGAAATGCTCTATAAACTCTAAAGTGCTGTGATCTGCAGTCCTGTCATTTTCCGTTTGCCTCCTGGTCATCTGAGGTTCACACTTCTACAAACTTGTGGTTGGAGCCAAAGTCCCTCCCTGCTGAAGGCCCCCAACCCCACCGCCCAGCCAGAATCCTGTTATCTGAGTTCTATGTTTGCCGTTCATGCCTTGGACAAGTGTGAAGTATCCCGTGGAGGGTGAGAAAGGGCTTCTGGTTTTCCTGTCTGTGCCCAGAAATTACTCAGCAAAGCTGTGGGGACACCCAGGGGCCTGAGGCCTCCCCTCCCCTGGAACCACAGCAGCATTCCCCCTAAATACAGCCCCCTCTCCCTTGAGAGAGAAATGCAGGGCTGCCTCTTTGAAGCTAAGATCCTTGGGCCCGGAGCAGTGCCGAAGACCTTAGACCGGGGCTCGCAGCACAGACCTCCTCCGCAGCCCCAAACACCATCAGAGCTAAAGGCAGAAGCAGGGCTGATGAGGACAACAGTCTGAGCCTCAGTCTTCGCTGCTGTCCCTCCTGCATCTGGTGAAACTCTCCTTTCTCCTGCTTCCCTCCAAAGAGCCCTGGGGTCTCTCATTCTGAGGACCTATCCTGTCGAAACAAGGCAGAACAGCAGCACCTGCTGTCACTCTGAGGCTCCTCACAAAGCGCTCAGTCACATCCTGGGAGTTGGGGGGGCTCAGGACACCTTCCTGCCAGTTACCCCTGGGGAGATGTTAGCATCACAATTTCCTGGGAGTTGTCTCACCCTCAGATCACAAGCCAGGGCTACAAGCAGCTCTTTTCCTGGGGCTCTCTGGACGGATGCTCCAGCCTGTGAGTCTCTGGTTTCTAATCTCCACGTGGGTCTGTCCATCATTAGCTAAGGTCAAGTCACAGGTGCCGCCTTTCATTTATCAATTATGAGTGGCCCCTGGGCCAGCACCATAAGGTGGACTGCTTGACTCATATTAATTAAATATCACATGCTCCGGGGAAGGAGCCATGGAAGGAGGCTTGGCAGCTGGCCTTGCTAGGCTGGCAGCTTCTTCTACAGGTAGAAACGTACTCATTCATTCATTGAACTGTCTGTCAGGCACCATGCTAGTCTCTGGGTAATCTCTTGCAAAAAATATATCAACACACATTATGCCCAAGATGCATATACTCCAGGGATGGTCCTCAAACTTCAAGGCACATTCACAAACTAGAGATGTAGGTTGGGGAGGAGGGTCTGCAGCTCAGCGCCAGGGCCAGAAGATGTAGGAGGCAGGGCAAGACGACATGAGAGCTGCCGCCAGCACCAGGAGTAAAAACGACCTGATTTCTGAGTCTCTCTCCAGCCTGGACACTCGGATTCTGGAAGTTTCAAGGTCTTTTTCACCCTTCTTTCACTAGTGTGCAGATAATAAATAAACATCCCATATTGAGCTCTCCCCACATATTAAGAACCATCTCAAGAAACTCTTGCCACCCGCCTTGCAATTTTCAGCCATTAAAAATAATAAATAAGGCCAAGAGCGGTGGCTCATACCTGTAATTCTAGCACTCTGGGAGGCTGAAGCCAGTAGATGGCCTGAGCTCATGAGCTCAAGACCAGCCTGAGCCAGAGCAAGACCTCATCTCTAAAAAATAGCCTTGCATTGTGGTAGGCGCCTGTAGCCCCAGCTCCTGGGAAGCTGAGGCAAGACAATCACTTAAACCCAAGAGTTTGAGGTTGCTGTGACCTATGACACCATGGCACTCTACCGAGACAACAAAGTGGGATTCTATCTCAAAAAATAATAAATAAATAAATACTTGAAGATGTGATGTTATTTGCCCCACAACTCACAGAGGGAATTGTAATGTTTTAGAGCCACTGCTTGTAAAGAAGAGGAAACATACTTCTGTGCATTTATGAGTTCTCATAATCAAAATCTACCCACTTCCCTGCCTGCCTTTCCTCCTTCCTCCCTTCATCGTTCAGTGGGATACGGTGCAGTTAAGCCCCTGAAACATGTCCAGGCTCATGGCAGGCCCCGGGCACATCACCCCAGAAAGGACCTCCACACACAGGTCTCAGGACAGGGGCCTGAGGAAGGGGAGGTCAGGGCACTGGCAGAGTCCAGACATCAGACACATACCGGCCCGTTTGATTCTCTCAGCAGCCCTGTGATCTGGGTGCACTTGTCCTCATTTACTAAGGTTCAACAGTCAGGTTCAAAAACAGAAAGCCAGTTTCCAAAAATCTCCTGGTTTGCAAGGGAAAGGATGATGGTCGTACCCCAGGCCTTCCCATCTCCAAAACCCTGGATCTTTCTGCCACACTGTTCAGAGATGAGAGACCTGGGGTGAAACCAGGAATGTGAGAGGGAGATGACTGTGCAGGCTGCTGGCACATGGGCTTTGGAGAATGGCCACCTAAAATTGTGAGCCTCTGATGGGAAAGGAGATGTCTCTGCTCCCATCCTGGGCAGTCCAAGGTTTAGAATTCTAGAAAACCTTGACCATCTCAACAAAACAGTCCTACGTATAGTTAAAGCTCCATCCACTTGGACATCCCTCACTGAATCTTGCACAAGTGACAACTGAAAACACTAGCTGGCATTCACTGGGTGCCAAGCACTGCTCTTCATACTTGAATTGATTTCATCTTCACAAGAATGCCATAAGTCATCGCCTTTGTTTTACAGGTGAGGAGACTGAGACACAGAGAGATTGAGGAATCTCCCCATAACATCACGCCGTTGGGATGCTAGGATGGCAGTTTCTGAACCCTGGTGCCTGGGGCTGAAGCCCAATGCCTTAACTTTCAGAAAATATTATTTTCCCAACTGCACATCAGTAGAAAATTGACTGTATAAATTAATACACTAATGGAATGTTACATAGGCATCAGTAGTACTTATAGTTGTTAATACATAGAAAATGCAGAATGAAGAAGCTATATACAAAAGTACACATTACATTATTTCAACAGTAACTAAAAATGTCAAGAAAAGACTGGAAGAGGATATTCCAAAACAAATTCAGCTATTTATCCATTTATTTATTCATTCATCCACCCATCCATCCATCCATCCATTCACCCATCCATTATTAATCCACCCACCTGCTCATTCATTAATCAACCCATCCATTCACCTATACACCTACCCACCCATCCATCCATTCATCTACCCATCATCTCATTCAATCTTCCTTTCACTCATTCATCTATCCACTCATCCACCCACCCATCCATCCACCCATCTATACACTCATCCACCTATCTATCCATTCATTCAATATTTATCAAGCATGTGTTTGTATCTTGTGCCCCTAAGGTGACCTGTGTAACTCTGTGGTTGGTGAACCACAAGGGATAGTCCCTGCCCACCTGTAGTGTGCTGCCTGATTGAAACCAAATAATCCATGTCACATATCGATGGTTAATGGTGATTGTGATCTGTGTGATGTGTACCATTGAAAGACAGAGGTGCAATCCTAAACATGAACGGGAGAAGGGCAGGGAGGTCTCCCAGGAGGAAGCAATGTTTAAGCTGCCTCCTGTAGCCTGCATAGGAGTCAGCTAGGGGCAGAGAGGAAAGTACTCTAGGCAGAGTGCACAGAAATTTTCAAAGGCCCTGAGAGGGGAGAGTTTCGGCCCCTGGGGACAGCAGGAAGGTGAGCACAGCTGGAGGTGGGCAGAGGTAGAGAGGTGAATCATTTTTCCTGGAGTCTGAGATTAACAGTAATTTTTTTCTTCCTGTCTTCATAATGAGTATGCATTTCATTAATAATGAGGAAAAAGGTTTAAAGAGGGTTAAAACAAAAATACTGAAGCTTCCCGAGGAAGACATAGAATATGTCCCAGAGAAAGTTGTCCTTATGGAAAAGGGATGGGGGCCAGAAACATAGCTGGGGCTGGCAGGGAAGGCAGAGCTTTGCTCCTATTGAACCCCACTCCAGCCTTCCTCCTGTGCTGGTTCTTCCTCGGGGGGCCTTGAGCAGGGAAAACAGGGAGGGGGGCTACTGTTGGAAGAGTCTGGCATGTGGAATAGATATTAATGTTGCAGAAGGGGGAGCAGGAGGGAAGGCAGACTATTAAAATTCTGTAGTCCTGAAAAATACATAAGTCTAAAATAAGACTAATGAGACATTTACTGGTGTGGCTGCCTTGCATTAATGACCCTGCTGAGGATAAGATCGCAGAAGGCTTTCAATGTAATTACCAGACTAATGATTAGCTGTGACATCACTGGAGACTAAGATGCAGGCCTTGTTTTGGATTGCTTTCAACGTCAGGATGGTACTGACCGCCTGGCTGCCTGAGAAATCTCAGGGTGCAGGCTGCACCCCTACTCCCTGACCCTCCTCCCGTGGCTGCTGGCTTCCAGCCAGCAAGCTCCTTGGTCCCCTCCTCACCCTTAAGCCTGCATTCCTGGGCATTTGAAGAAATCTTCTGGGACCATGAACTTCAAGCAGCAATTTGTCAGCACCTGTAGGAGCTGGGGGCTGAATGCCTGGAAAAGTGGGAGTTAGGAGGCTGTCCAGAAAGGATCTCAAATGAACAAGTGATGCATTAACTAACGAGTGCTTTCAAAAGCCTCTGCCCCGGAACACCCCGGGAAGACACAGAAGACAGCACATACTGCTCTGTCTCAGAGAACTCTTGGCTCTGAGCCCACCCAGCCCACCCATTTCAACAGATGGGGAACAGCAAAGTTCAGAGAGAACTAGCTTCCCAAACAACCCTCAGCAAG
The DNA here is from genome assembly GCA_963573935.1 of Arctocebus calabarensis. Taxonomy (NCBI): domain Eukaryota; kingdom Metazoa; phylum Chordata; class Mammalia; order Primates; family Lorisidae; genus Arctocebus; species Arctocebus calabarensis. The sequence goes on along the minus strand of CAUYON010115143.1, from coordinate 27,919 downwards.
GCTTATACTCTTCACGTGGATTACAGGAAGATGAAAGTGGAGAGTGATAATCTTATCCAGACATCCCACTTCAGGAATCCACAGAGCCCTAAATTGCTAATTGAGCCCCCTCATCATCAAAACTCTAAAGAAGTTCACACCTACCAAATGGCATGGACTGGACATTGGCATGGAGATGGGCAAGAATCACTAGCTGTGGTGGCGCTGAAAGAATTTGGTCTTCATTTTATAGATTCAGGGGAGCCAGGGAAGGCGTCATCTAGACTTCTGGCTCAAAGCACTACGGACACACAGATCTTCATATGGGGAGGCCCAGCCTCTATACAGAGAATCTATCAAGGATCAGGCTTCAGGAAGGATCAAGCCAGCCAGGGGAGCAGGGATCCTGCAGGAAGAAGAAGACAGCTTAGTGCTGTCTATGAAACAGCTTAGAGTAAGTGGCTCAGAACCAAGACTCTATAAGGCTGGGTGATTTTGGAGCTCTCCTCTTGGGTGATTTTAGCACAAGGCTATGCAATGGTGTTTTAAAATCCCCTTAGACCTAGAAGATAAGATTTAAGATTCCAATAAAACAGTTCCCAGAGTGCAGGGGACTGGAGCAATGGAGAATCCAGCTGGAGAATGGGGGAAAGGGGAAGCTGGAAGCAGAGAAATTCATTCATTCAGAGACTCCCTGGCAGTAACACGAGTATCTGTGGATAGTGGGGTGCATAATGATGCATAAGAATTATCAGTTTTCTTTCCAAGTCCCCAGAAGCTCATATTCTAGAAGCCACCCCTCCTGCACCATTAGTGCCCATCTGAAAGAGCATTGAGTTTGGGGAGGTGGAGTTATTCAGGAGGATGGAGAGAGAAAATGGGGTTGAACAAAGTCTCCCTCCTACTAATTTGCAGAGGAAGAAATTGCAGTTCAGGCTGGGCCATGACTGGCCCAAGATCACACACCCAGGTATCCTCTGTCCAGCCCAGTGCTCCCCCCATTCCACAATTCAATTTCTTCCTTCCTGCATTTCAATTTTTAGAAGTTCCAAGATGGTAAGCCTAACAGGTGATTCAGCTCAGAATCTGAACTACAGAAGAGCAAAGTGTCTTAAGTAGTCATCAATTAAGTGTTTGGTTTGAGGGGGACAGAACATAATAGATCGACAAGGTTGGGTAAAAGAAAATTGGTTTTCCTTGAGACTTGACTGAGTCATTGCTTAACAGCTTTGAGGTCATGAGTGGGTTCCAGGCAGAGAATAAACCCCAAAATACACGCACGTTCATGCGGACCCACATCCCAGATCTATAGATATAGAGGGCAACCCCCATTCTGAAACCTGGATCAGATCCGGTACCCTTTTTTTTTTCTTTTTTGCCTTTCTTGGATAATACTCTCTTTGGGGGTACCATCTGCCTCCACCAACCACCACCAGCTGCCTCTCAGGTTTCTTTTAACCTTTAAGGTCATCTCAACGTGTCAAAGCCAAAGACTTGAGCAACTGAGTCGCAATTCCATCCCTCACCTGCCAGGTAGCTTTGAAAGATGGAGTTAAACCTTCCAAAGTGACTTTAGTTTGAACTTTTAACCACATGGCTCTCAGTGGCCTCACCCAAAATGACCACAGTAGCTAACTTAGGTGCCTAGAGGCAGGGGCTGCACCCAAGAAATGAAACTGCAGGTCTCTTTCAAGGTTTGGGATTTTTTTTTCTTCATCTAACTCAACTTTGAGTCTCTGACCCCATAATGAGTGAGTATAGTGACCTCAAGCCAAGAGCATACATAGACTTTGATTTCAAGTTGTCTGAGTTCTACCACATTCCTGAGTCTGTCAGTTGCATGCCCCCAACTACGGATAGGGTACAAAAAAGTATTGTCCTGCCTTGTGTTCCCTGGAAGGAGAACCTACCTAAGTCTGGGACTGGGGCCAGAATGAGGATATGCAAAGGGGATGTATATATAGCACATCTTGTTTAGATGCCAAGTGATGTGCCCAGGGTGCCAAATTTAAGGAGACCCTCATTCTGAGGGACATACAAGTGCAAGGTCAGCCCTAGAGAGTAAGAGCGTCCTTAAATTTTGTGCCTTGAGTGCTTCTTTTGCCTCACCCTAGACTCATCCCTAAGGCTCTGATAAAGATTCTTCTGCAAGAGATGTATTGTAGGAGCACTCTCTGGAGAAAAATTTCTAAGGATCAGGGGATCCTTAGAAATGGAGAAGGAAAAGAAGCCGCAGAAAGATATGGTTGCAACTGAGGTCTCACCTCTGCCTGATCCCTGGTAGCTGTGGATCATGAATGGCACCAAAATGTTGCCCTCCATGAAGTTAAGGGCACTCCTGTATTAATTAGTCCCTGACCACAGACCATCCCTGTGTGTGCATAACTTCCCAGGCATTTCTGAACAAGGTACCTTTAGGCCAAGTCTACAGAAAGGGACAGGGGAGTGGGGAGGTCCAGGGGTGGGGGTTCATGCCTATAATCCTAGCACTCTCGTAGGCCGAGTTGGGTGGATTAACTGAGCTAAGGAGTTTGAGACCTGCCTGAGCTTAAGCAAGACTCCATCTCTAAAAATAGTTGGGTGTTGTGGCCGGCACCTGTAGGCCCAATTACATGGGAGGCCAAGGCAAGAGAATCACTTGAACCCAAGAGCCTGAGGTTCCTGTGAGCTATGATGCCATGGCACTCTACCAAGGTGATAAAGTGAGACTTTGTCACAACAAAAGGGGGTTGGGTAGGGGGTCTGTAGGGGGAAGATGTGAGCTGCCAGTGGTCAGGGCTGCAGGCACTGGCCAGGTAAAATGGATAGTGACCAAGAATGTATACTAAGAGTACCTACTCCCTCAGGTGGCTGGAGGGTTAAAGACGGGAATGTGTATATGGTACATCTTGTTTAGATGGTGCATAGTAGGCTGTCAGTTCTCAATAAAGGTAATTAATATTTCTCTGGATATCACAGTACACTTCATACTAGTATCCCCATCTCAGCCTTTGCCATTCTTCTCACAGTGCCTGGATTAGTGTTGGACTCACAGTGGGTTCTCACTTATTTGCCAGGTTAATGAATTGTTGTTACTGGTGTCTAATATTACCATGGCTTTAGCTGAATCTGACCCCGCAAACATACAACAGGTAGGTTAGATTCTACATGAGAAGATGCTGTGAGGGGAGAGGATCTTAAATTTTATTTCAGTTTTTGTTACTTTCCCTCTGAATTTCCAGTTCATCGATACGTAAAGCAGCTTCTCAGTCTCCAAAACCCTGGGATGATGGTCTCATTTTGTCTCCTGAGCTGGTTTAAAATGTCTAGCTTCCTGGGGACCCTGAGCACCATCATCTTTCTTTTAGCCATCCCAAACCCAAATGCCCAGGTAGGTCGGTCATCGTGATCCTGGGCTCTTTCTCCAGGACACAAATGGCTGTGGCTCCTAAATTATAATCTGAACCTCACAATCTTTGTCAAATTCCCACTGAAGCTACACGCAGGGATGGATTTCTTCTTTCATATTTTGGAAACTAATCCTTCTGTTTCAGCAAGAGACCAGAATGTTGGGTCAGGGAATCTGTACTCAATTATTTAACACTTCTGAGATGCCGCAGGCCCAGCATGACAATATTTTGCTGTGTGGCTTTGGGCAATTCACTTGACCTCACTTGCTGCAGTTTCATATTTATTTCCTGAAGTTGTAGTGAGGATTTGGTAAGATAGCTTGGGAAAGGAGACTCTGACCAGTTACTTCCTTGGTGTAGAACCTTTACGAACATGAGGGCTGCACGTCACTATAATGAAGTTCCATCACTTACAGTCACACAAGGCCACATCTGGTATAGCTTCTGCCTAAATCTCAGATCTGCCCAGCCCCTGACTCTGCACCAGCCACACTTGCCTCTTTTCCATTGTTCATAATTCCAAGCCTCAGAATTGGCTACTGTCTACTACCTCAGAGCCCTCATCACCTTTTCATGCCTCTTTTCTGCCCTCTGCTACTCACATGCATACTCCACCAAATTAATCCAACCCATCTTTCAATTCTCCTTTCAAATGTCACCTCTTCCAGGCAGACCTTCATGATGTCCACATAAACTACTGCAGGCCCTCTCTCCCTTCTTCTCCTTCATGAACTTTTCACAGTCACATGTATCCAACTGAAACAACAACCTGCTGAGTTCTGTGAGCACCATGAAGGCAGGGTTGTGTTTAGATATTCACTCCCAGAGCCCCAACACCTGCCACTGAGTAGGCACTCAACAAGCACAGATGAATGAATGACTGATATTTCTGCAGCTCACATAAAGCAGGTGCTCTAGAGATCTGAGCCTTCCTGGGTAGGTTCTGGTCATTGTAGTTGCAACCAGATGCTGCCCCCCACCTCCAGCCATCCTCCTGCATACCACCTTCAGCTGCCTTCCTGCTTGGATGCTATATATTTTCAAGGCATTACCCTGTGCGATCTACATTCATGCCAACCCCCAGCACGGCAGCTTAATCTTCCCCTCCCCAACGTCCATTGGCATAATCAACCAGGGGCCTGCCCAGAACCTGCCAAGCTTGTATTAATGTTGGCTCAGGGTGAGATTTATTCCTTCCCAGCACAGGCTGGTCCGGGCTCAGCCAGGACTCCCCCACCCTTATGTCCCTCACTACACACACGCGGGCACATGCACAGAAATGCCGGCATACAACACAGGAGCATTGTGTTGTGTTAGTTCCAATAAGCTTTTGGGAAGGGAAGCTCCTTGGTGTTTTTCAAATACAAGAACTCTACTCCCAAGACTTCAGAGTCTCTGCATCATCACTGGGCCTGGGACCCCATTTCCTGTCCTATAAGGGCCACCAGCATGCAGGGAGTGCAGCCTCCTTGGAGGTGTGAGTGTTGACTCTGCCAGATTTAAGTGGGTAATTCACCTCTCTGATCATCCTTTCTCCTCCATAAAATGGGGGGTGATATTGGTGGATATGTCACAAGCTTGCACTCCCACTACAGGCAGCCAGCATTTGAAGAGGAGGAACTGACTAGCCCTCCACCCAGGGATGGGAAAAGTAGCAGATGGAATGTCTACTCCCACCCCCATCCAAGATGGAGTTAATCTGCAGCCTCTGACCCCGGCCAGCTCCACTCACACAGACGCTGCAGGGGGAGAGAGAAGAGCATCCACCAAAAACCGTGCAGTGGCCCTGTGTCCTGACCTCCAGTCACACATAACTTGTCACTAATCTCAGGAAATACCCCATCTGTACCTGCTGCTTCCTCCACCTGAATTCCCCTTCCACCTATGTCCTGCCTAGAACACTTAAATTCATCCTTCAAAGTCCAGATCTGAAGCTACCACCATGACCTGACATGGCTCTCCCAGCCATGGGTGAACCCGTGGGGATAGGAGTCATGTTCATCTCTGATTCTCTAAGGCTTAAACCAGTATCCAACACGTGCTGGAAACTTAATCCATGTTGGAATGAATTATTCTTTGTGTCCCCAAAGCTTAACTCCAAAACTGGAGCATACTGATTACCTAATGAATGTTTGCAGAAATAATCAATTATTATCCACCTCTCTTCCATCTCTATAGTCTCAGAGCCTGTCAGAGTTCATTCACTGAAACCTGAACAAACTGTGCTCCACATTCTGGGCACACAGCACACTATCTGGACCACACTAAGTGCCAAGGAAGGGTTGGCATGAATCTTTTTGCCCTCAGCACCTAGGAGAGTGTCTAGCTAATGACGATAACTAACCAACCCCACTTTTCTTCAGTTCAAGATGTTCAGGTTTATCTCAACTACCTGATGATGTAATCCAAGTTCAGGGCAGCAGCAGATAAGAGTATATTGGGGCTCTGTATATATATGAGGCTCTGTATCAATTTTTCATTCAAAATCCCAGGTTCCTAGTGGATCTGTCACTTTGAATAAATGGCTTTCCAGGGTCACCCTGACTGTTGAAACCCAGCTGGCAGTTGGAGAAAGAACCTGGAAGACTCATACACAGGAAGATTTTATGGACATGCCCATCTCAGTTCTGCTTACTCCATTGGCTAAAATTCAGTCACATGGCCACACCTAGCTGCAAGAGAGGCTGGAGAATGTAGCTTAATAGTATGCTCAGGAAAAAGAGGAAAAGGGTTTGATGAACAGTTGGCAGTCCTACAAACTTGTCAATCATCAATAAGCATGTGAATGAATAATATGAATGAGTTCTTCTCTATCCAGATTCTAGAACAATGAGTACACATATAATATGCTCTGTAAATCATCAAAATAATTCATTGCTGTGTCCACAAATGCCTTTTGTAGTGTCTGGCATGCAGATGGTAACTCAGTAAATAAATGAATAAATGGATAGATGGAAGGAAAGAAAGAAGAATAGCTATAACCCCAGATTCTAATATAATTACTGGCAAATATAATTAATGGCATATACTAAGTGCTTTGGAAATTGTTACCTTCATAAACTAGAGCAATGGGTTACCCCAGCCGACTCATGCCTTTTTGAATAAAGACCCTGACTGCTGGGTCCTCTGGGATCTTCCCTTGATCTGGAACACTTGTCCCCCTGATGCTCTTTATCCCCTAAGGACCTGGCCACCTTCTAGCCACCACGCAGGCTCAGAGTTACCTTCACATTTCTCACCAGGTGTGGTGGCTACAGCTCCCTCCAAGTAGGAGCAGTGCCAGGCAGGGGGTGGGGAGCCAGGGCAGGGTTTTCAATTCAAGGTCTGCTTCCTGCTTGAGTGATCAACATCATTTCCATACTATAATTACATTGCCCAATCCTCTCCTGATTTTACTGCTATCTTGTAAGCCGTCTCGGTTGTGAGTAATTTAAAGCTATATGAGATGTCAGACTCCGTGAAACAATCACCCCTCAAAGAAATATGGCCGTAGATCATAATTGATAAGTCCCATTAGGCAATGGGGCCTCTTATTTCCCATTTGGTCTCTTCTGAGATGGCCTTGTTGATCGCCTAATGCAGACTGTATCTTCAGCATTGGCAAGGGAGAAAGAGCCTTCCAGCGTTGGGGCATAAGGGCTAAGGGACCCAAGCCAGGGCCTGGGAGGAAGATGGGATCAAAGAAGATGGGGCTCCTGGATAGACCTTGACTGTTTTTCCTCCATGATCTGACTGATTTTTCTGCAGAGAATGCCTCTGAGGAGAGTTAAAAGGAAAAGGGAAAGCGGTTGGCTCTGAACTGTGCAGAGGGTTCAGGAGGGACACACATCTTTGTGAAGGCACCCCAGCCCCTCCAGTCCTGGTGTCCCATTTCCTCTAATCCCCGGGCCTAGAATTTCAGGGTGTGCTGAAATAATTGCAGCTGTCTTATGCTCTTGTAAAACTCAGGACTGATTTGCTCTAACATCTCCTGTACTCCAGCCATTCACCTGCCTTTCTGAGGGCCAGGGTTCAGAGAAGAAAGGACTCTACTGTCAGACGGGAAAGCAAGCTGGAGTGCTGGAAAGAGCACTGAACCGGGAGCCAAGCAGCAGAATTCCAGGCCTGCTCTGCAGCCAACTTTGTGAGCTGCTTTGAACAAGTCTCTTTCTCTCTCTGGACCTTAATCTTCCCCTTTTACAAGGAGGGGCTAGTCTAGAACAGTTTTAATGAGTTGCCAGTGTTTAAAATTAAGAGGTCACACGTAAGAAAAAAATTAGAGATCCTCCTCTGAATTCTAATTGGAAACACTGGTCTCACATTTCCACGCGGCTCCAGACAGCAAGAACTGAGAGACGACTGCCCTCTTTACATGGGGCATGTGCCCTCTAGTTAATCACAGCCCCCGTCACTCCCTATTATATCACACCTTGCTTCCCTTGCTTATATCATCAACTGGCTCTTGTAAGCGTATATGTTTGTGATTTTTAGATATATGTTCCCTACTCCAGCTTCACCATTCTCTCTCTCATCTGGGAGCCAATGACTTATAACCATCACCTACGACTATTTCGCCTCAACACTAATTATCTCTGGGTGTTGTCAACTCGACTCAGTGCCATGGACAGACCACTGAAAGAGATACCGGAGGCAAATGAGTTTTCCCTAGGCCCACCACATCCCACCTTGTGGGCAGCGAGCCACTTGCCCATCACCAAGCATATGTTGAACTTTGGTGCCCTGGAACTTTTCCTTGTTATTACCTGAGCCCCGAATCGTCACTGTCTCTTCTAGCTACCTGATTGATTTGTTTGTAATTCTGTCATTCCTCGTGATCAGGTTGGCAGGGTGGGGGGGGTGGGGCTGGGTTGGGTAATTCTTCTCTGGCAAGACGTGTCAAAACTGCCTGTCTATCTTTTGAGTGCAACTGCTGTTTCCCAAACTCTACCTTCCATGTTGCTGTAAAAATGACGGATCTGATATCATATATTGCTATTGTGCAGTTTTGTTTCTGATATCTGCTTTTCCTTCCAAAATTTGCTGAGTGATTGAGAGGCCATGGTTGCTTTTTTGAGATGCATCATAAGGTCTCCCATGTGAACAACGTGGCCAGACAACATGGATAGGAGATAAGGGAAAATTGTCAAGTACCTCCAAGCTGTTTCTTGCTGGCGCCTCTTTGCAAGTTCCCTCCAGGGTGTCTCTCTAGGAGTCCACGGCTGTGGATTAGTTGATGAAACCAGTTTCAATTCCTGATAATTACTTGACACAGCACTCAAACCCCGCCACAGTTTGGAGCCCACTGAGTGCCCAGGCTTTGTCAGGCACTGTGTTGGGGACAGGTACATAGGAGCAGAAGAACAACATCTCTCCTCTCATGGAGCTCCTATTCTGGGGGGGGGGAGACAGACAAGTAAAAGAAAAACACAGAAGAGTGGTGAACATCAGGAAGAAAAATTAATCTGAGTAAAGAGAGGATGGTGGCAGTGGCTATTTTAGGTTAGAGCCAAGCAAAGGCATCTGGACTAAGTAGGACTCAGATGAAGCAGCTGCTCAGGCCACAGGGGTGAGCTGTCTGGGGGGAGGGAGCAGCAGGTGGCAGGGGCTGGCAGCTAGAATGTGATTGGCACATTTGAGGATTAGAAAGAAGGCCTTTGTGGCTGGAGCAGAATGAGTGAGGGGGAGAACAGAAGAGACTGGGTCAGAGAGCTAGTCCTCATGGCCACTGCTCTCACTACCCTTGCCCCTACATTCTCAGCTGGGGCTCTGTATCTAGCAGGGGTCTCCAGAGAAACAGGACCAACAGAATAGGTACATCAAGATGTAAATATATGGTAGGCATGGGGAGGGTCAGAGTTAGAGATGGAGATAGAGGCTAGAAGTTCCCTGGCAGGAGCTGATGCTATAATCTTATTTATTTATTTATTCATTCATTCATTCATTTATTGTAAAGATGGGGTCTTGCTATGTTGTCCAGGCCGGTCTGAAACTTCTGGCCTCAAGCAATCCTTTTGCCTTGACCTCCCAAAGTGCTGGGATTACAGGCATGATCCACTGTGCCCAGCCTGATGCTGTGATCTTGAAGCATAAATTCTTCTTCCTCATAGAAACCTCAGCTCCACTCTTAAGGCCTCTTCATTGATTGGGTGAGACCCTCCCAGATTATTGAACATTAATTTCTTTTATCTAAAGTCAACCGATGATCTACAAATGCCTGCGTAGCAGCACCTAGATGAGTGTGGACTGAGTACCTGGGTGCTGTGGCCCAGCCAGGCTGACACATACAACTCACCCCACAGATGCTGAGCTCCCTGTGCTATTCCCAGCCACATGTCTCAGATGCTCCCAGCATCGTCTCTGCCCTCCAAGCATGTCTCATCCTGCAGTGGCCCAACCTAAGGAAGCAGTAATGACGTGTTATTGTTATTATTTTGTCAGCCACCCTTAAGTATTTTTAGAGGGACTATAGAATCCATTATATTACAAATATGTAATTGCCATATCTGTATCTGGGATTTAGGACACTTACATTTCAGAGACAGGAGCTTGGTATTTGTGAAACTACCTGGTAACTTAGTTAGGAAGCAAGGAAGCATGGGTGATGAATGCCTTTAATTGTGGGTTAGGTCTGACAATCCTGTCCCCTTATACAGACCACTGTGGCATAATTGTTGCCAGGATGAATGCAAAATTCTCCGACTCCCTGGGTCCTGGGCTAGGGAAGGAGGAACCCAATAATCCTTTACATTTGTAAAGTATTAGCCACAGACCATTTCATATCCATGCTTTCATCTGAGTCTTATGACCGTCTTTGTCCATAAGGGAACTGAGGCCCAGAGAGGAGAAGGAGCTTCCCCAAGGACACACAGTAATGGGCTGAAGTATAGCCAGACCTATAATCCAGGTCACCTTCCCAGACCTCCACCCTGTCTTCCACCTCAGAGAACCAGAGCTCTTCCCAGACACAGCGCACTCGGGCTTGCCCATCTCCTGGGAGATTCTCAGAGAACTGACGGTTAAGGGTTGGTCTATGACCCTCCCAGTCATCTGCTTGTTATCTCAGTTTTTACATAAGAGTAGAAAGACAGCTCTAGGCAGAGCTGGGGCCAGAGAGGGCTGTGACATTTTCCTTAGGCTATGTCACCTGTGAACATATCCCCACACCCCATTTTCAAACTACCCCCTTGGGGAGCAGGAAAGCCAGGCCCTGTCTGTGAGACTGCCCTAAGTCTGCCAGGGCTGAGCCCTCCTCTGCTCCTCTTCACCCCATCACCTGTGTCCACGCACCAGTATTTATCACCCCAGCTCTGGTCTTAGCAGCCAGTTTTCAAAACCTCAGCTCTGAGTGGACTTCAGGAAGGAACTCCACAGCACGGCATTGAAAAGTCCCCATAATCAGCTCCCAGAAACTCTTCCAGCCTCCCCTCCATCTCCCCAGACTCTTACATATCTGAGTGTGAGGTTACATCTGTCTCCTCCCAAACCCCTGACCCTCCCACCTCCCCACCTCTGTTCAAACCCCTCCCTCCACTAGAAAAGGCTACTGCTCACATTTATTTTTTTTCATGAGATTTTCTCGTTTACTATGTGAAAACATTTTTGATCCATATTTAGAAGTTTTCTCCTGACCCTTCGAATATGTACCACACATGTGATCTCACCCTTTGTCCCATCTCCCCCCACCCTCTCCCTCCCCTTCCCTCCCTCTCCCCTTTCCCCGTCTTCCTGTGCAATAAATGGGTTAGATTTTTGATTGCTGATTCAATTTTGTTACTCAATATTGGTCTGCCCAGGAATTCTATTTCTTCCTGATAGAGCCTATGGAGGCTGTATGTTTCTAAACATTTATTTCTTACACATTTTCATGTTTATGTGCCTAGAGATTTTTAAAGTATTCAGAGATGATATCTTGCATTCCCATTATATCATCTTCATTTTCATTCCTGATTGAGTTTATTCATATCCTTTCTTTTATGCTTCTGATTAATCTTGTTAGTGGCCTATAAATCTTTTTTGTACTTAAAAAAGCAAAATCTTTTTTTTATAAATTTCACTCAGTTTTGCTCTGATCTTGGTTATTTCTTTTTTTCTACTGGGTTTGAGATTGTTCTTTATTTTCTAGTTTTTGAGATGACTTTTTAGATTGTTGATTTGTGATCTTCTGTCCTTGGGATGTAGGCATTTTTGACTACAAATATTACTCTCAAGTCTGCTTTACTTATATTCTATAACTTTTAATAACTTGTGCTCCCCTGTTATTTAGTTCAAAGAAAATTAATTTCCAGCTTAATTTTCTGTTTGACCCAACTATTGTTCATCACTATGTTTTTTTAGTTTCTATGACTTTGTGTAGAGATGAATGTTTCTATTGGACTGAATTTCTAATTTTATTTAGCTGTGGTCTGAAAAGTATGTAATAATGTAAATTCTATTTTTTTTTTAATTTTTTAACCTGGGGTTTGATCTATCTTAGCAAACGATCATGAACTGATAACAAGAATGTGTATTTGGTGGATTTGGGGTACAATGTTTTTTAAATATCCCTTAGGCTCATTTGCTCTACATTTCTTTTTAAGTCTATATTTTTTTGTTTGTTTATTTTCTTTTTTGAGGATCTATTCTTTTCCATCACAGGGATGTTAAAATCTTTGGCTATTATAGGGCAATTGTTTATCATTTTGTTTAGATCAAGTACGAATAGTTTTATGAATCTGGGTGCACCTGTGTTAAGTACATAATTTGTAGTGTGTTCTTATTGTATTGTTTCTTTTACCATTATATAATGACCATCCTTGTCTTTCCTTACTGTTGTTGATATAAAATCTATGTAATCTGATAAGAGAACTACTAACCAACATTTTTTTGATTTCCCTTTGCATGGAATTTTGTTTCCCACTCCTTCATCTTAAGTCTGAATGTGACATTGTGGGTTAGATGTTTTTCCTGGAGACAGAAGATACTTGTCTTTTATTTTTTCCCTCCTTCTGCCAGCCTATGTCTCCTTAGTGGTGAGGTCAAGACATTTACTTTTGTTGTTGGTAAGTGCAGTGTATTTCTGTTCATCCTGTGGAGTAGAACTTTGTTCCTCTGTTTGGCCTCATGAGCCATTTTGGTGACTAGGTTCTGACATTAACTTTTGGTGACTTTTATCCTGGTGGGCCTGTATTGTGCTGATCCATGTACAACACAGGTCTTGTAGTTCCTGCAAGGAAGGTTTGGACTTGCCAAATTCCATCAGTGTTTGTCTGGAAGAGACTTAATTTTTCCTCCGATCATGAAACTTAACATTTGCAGGCAGAATCCTATCTGAGCAGGTAAGAAGTCCATGTGGATTGTGGGAGTCCTCTTGCTGTTCAGACCAAATTGTATTGGGGGTAAGCATGGCAAGTAGGGAACTCCCATACTTTAGTTTTCTGCTGTTTCTCTCTCTCTTTTTTTTTCATGAATACATTTATGCCATTATGGGATTCAATATTGTTGATTATTTGTACAAATTGGAGTGTTTACACCTTACTAACCAACATAGCCTGCACCTCATTTACCCAATGACAGCGTTAAGACATTTGTGCTCTACACCTGATAGATCCAAGTTGTACTTGCAATATGCTCCTTAGGTGTGGTCCCCCTACTAACCCTCCCTCTATCAACCCACCACCTGTCCCTTTTCTTCTCCCTCCCTGTTCAAAGTTCATTATTAACCACCATTTTCCCTTCATCTTTGCCTTTTGATCCCTGTTCAGAATAAAAGGGATTGCTGTTTGAGTAAAAGTTTTTATTTTTTCTTGAATATTTTATTTGAATGAGATGCATGGATTATATATTTTTGGAATCCTTACATATTTATGAATAACTTTGTTTTCCCTGATGAGTGAATGATATCTGGGATGGAAACACATTGCTTGAATTTTAGTTGGCGGATACCCATATTCATCCATATTCATTCAACAGATAAATTTAATGCCAATCTAATGTGTGCATATATGTGTAGATTACTAAATTTTCTGTCGAGAAGGTTGTAAAAAAACTATTTATGTCTAAAATTTAGTAATTTTTTTTTTTTTTGAGACAGAGTCTCACTATGCCACCCTGGTAGAGTGCCGGGGAGTCACAGCTCACAGCAACCTCCAACTCTTGGGCCTAAGTGATTCTCTTGCCTCAACCTCCCAAGTAGCTGTGATTACAGGTGCCTGCCAAAATTTAGTAATTTTAACAAGATATGCATAGGGATGCCCCAGAAATCTCAACTGTTGAACCCTAGACTCAACTGATGTAATAAGAAGAATAATGCCCTCCCCAAAGATGTCTTAATCCCAAGAGCCTGCAAATATGTTACATTGCAAAGAGGAATTAAGATTATAGATGGAGTTAAGATTGCTAATCAGATAACCCTGAGATGGAGAGATTATTCTGGATTATCCTAATGGGCTCAATGTAACCACAAGGGTCCTTACACGTGAATGGTGGGGGTGGAAGAGATTTGAAGATGCTGCTCTTCCGGCTTTGAATATGGAGAAAGGGACCACAAACCAGGGAATCCAGGTGGCCTCTAGAACTTAGAATAAGCAAGAAAATGGACTTTCCTCTGAAGCCTTCTGTAGGAACTCAGCCCTGCCAACACTTTGATCTTCGTCTAATGAGGCCCATTTTATCCTTCTGATCTCCAGAGCTATAAAAAAAAGTCACTGGATGTATGGCCATTTTTAACCACAGCAATAGGAAACTAATCCAGCTGACCTGGCATTAAGAGGAAACATATCCTGCGTGAGCTTTCTCCCTGGTGGCATGGTCAGACCTTCAGGTCTACTGATGGCTAGCAGGTAGCAGGCTCTGGAGAAACAGCTGGAAATTGGAGTCAAGAGAGAAAGACAGTACTCTGATGTCCTCTTGCTAAAATCCTCATCACTGACTTTCTTACCCCTTTCTCCTGCCATTTCCTAGCATGACGCCTTCCGCTTCACCTTCACCCTAGGCTTCAGACACCTAAACTTATTTTCCTCTGTCACCCTTTGTCTAGTAAATCCAGGCTATTTACTACTTTTTTGCCATTTGTTTGAATTTTAATGTTCTTTTATATTATACATGCAGAGGTTGCAGGCAAAAGAGAAAGAGAAAATAAATAAATAAAGCAACCTAGACATGAAAAACAAACAAAGCCATGGTCAGGTATTGCTTCTGTTATCTGGGAGGCAAAACTGCCAGAATTACGGGTCAGAGAGATTTTGATATTCCCTGAACTGCTGTTAGGCTAAGAGGGCCTCCACCTGAAGTAAACAGACAGTTCAGCAGGCATAATTAACATGACCTAGAGAATGACCGAAATTAGGCTGGAGAAAACAACAGAGAGGAGATGAAGCCAGGCCCGAGACTTCCAGGGGTGGCCTTGCAACGCAGCCGATCTAATTAAGTCGTCTGGTGCACCCTTTAGCATTGAGAATTTGCTTGTTAATTAGAAGCCTTGCTCTGTTTGGGAATAATTATTGCTGACTAGAAAATGTATGCATGCGGCAGTGCTCTTTTTAGTGAAGGAAATGGACTTTCAAGCACACAGCTGTTTCAAAAGTCTGTATTACTGTGGGCAGAAATAAGATAAAAGGTTTAGGAATATCTTCTAGGATACGAGGATGAGACTGAAGGAAAATTAGCAGCCTAAGAAATGTAAGTAAAATAACACCAAATGTGCAGGGAAGTATGAAATATGTAGGTGTTTGTTTGGAGAGGAGAGGGTGGGGGATTGCATAGGACTGTGGTCCCCAACCTGTGGGTACTGGCCTTTGAGGAACCAGGGTGCAGAGCAGGAGGGGAGCTGCTGGAAAGGGCAAGGCTCCATCTGCATTTACAGCCACTCCTGTCTCTGGCATCACTGCCTGAGCTCCGCCTCCGCCAGATGAGCCCAGCAGTAGATTCTCATGGGAGTGTCAACCCTACTATAAACAGTACATATAAGAGGTCTAGGTTGTACACTCCTTATGAGAATCTAATGCCTGATGACCTGAGGTGGAGCTGTAACGTGCTTGAACCATTCCCAAACTACCCCCTGACATCTTCCCTGGTCTGTGGAAAAATCGTTCTCCATGAAGCCAGGCCCTGGTGCCAAAAAGGTTAGGGACCGCTGGCATAGGAGACAAGTCCACTAAAGGTTGGTTCAAGTAGGGTCCTGTCTGAGTTCAGTAACGCACAGGAAGTAGTCAAAGCAGGGTTAACAAACTTCAGCTCATGGTTCCAATCCAGCCTGCTCATTGGTTCAAGCATCATCATCTATAGCTGCCTTCCTGCTACAATGGTAGAGGCAAATAGTTGGGGCAAAGACCATATGGCCCACAAATATTTACCATCTGACCCTTTCTAGCAGAAGTTTGCTGGCCTGTTGGTTAGAGGAGTGTCTGTAGTAGGAGCTCTACATAGGAAAATAAGTTTAGCTGTCTGAGGTACCTCATGAGTAAGTGGTAACTGATAATAGTTCAGTTGCCCAGGTTGACAAATGATTTACTTCTCAGAAAACAAAATAGAAGGGATTCAAGGTCATTGCCATGACAGCTCTGGTGTGCTCTCTTTGGAAAAGAGAGAGATAGTTACAGCTCCCAGGTAGAATTTCATGTTTCCTTTGTACCCTGGAGAGTGAGTCACATGGTAGCCACAACTTACAGATATCATGAATACTGGCTAGAAAACCAAAGTTGAAAATTGCTTCCCTAGAGAAGCCTGTTAGGGACTTGAGGAAGTGTATGCCCGTGTGCATGTGTGTGTGCGGACGTGTGTTAAAGATGTGAGTGAAGAAAGCAGACAGAGGATCTTACTCCTGTAGCAACACAACCTGGGCTAAGCTCTACCAGCCCTGCCTCCTGCCTTTGAGATCTGATGCACGGGACATTCTGAGATCACCTGCCTGCCCTGGCCTCTAGCAATCCATCAAAAGTTCAACACCAGACCTTCCAGTAGCCCAGCTGAAAAGGCCTACAGTGATTATGTTCTACCCTCTCTGTCGGTAGTTTGGGAGAGTGAGGATGCCAGGGAGATGGGGGTAGAGGTGGCAGACATCTGATGAGAGCTTTAGAGAAAATGCAGCCTCTGTACACTTTGATGTGAATCACCTGCTGATAGATGTCGACTTAAATCAGATTCTCCCCGTTTGGGGAAGTGGAAGTAAAAAGAACAAGGACTTAGTGAGGGCCTGAAAATTAGAAAAACACCATGAAGTTTGCCCAAGGCTAGATTGGGAAGGTATCGAAAGCAGAGATGGGGTCTAGAGTGAGAAATTTTGAAAATGATAATTTCGTGAAGCCCTGGACTATTTACCGTCGACAGGACCAGAATGAACAGAAGGTTTACGTCAAAATATGTCATATACAAGGTAGGCCCTTGGATTTATATGACTTAGACACTGAGTATGTCTTGATTACTTTAGCCCTTTTGTTTTTCAACTATGTAAATTCCAAGTGTCATAAGGGTTAAGCCTGTCATCTCACGTTAAAGGCATCTGTTCCACTGCCTGACAGTATCTTTCCTGTGGAATTCAATGAATGATCACAGTTATCACAGGTGCTTCACAAATGATCATTTAACCGGAGTGAGCAATGGCTGTCCAGGTGTGTAATATATAGCAGGGATTTTATTCCTGGAAAGAGGGGTGGGGAGGCTAGTACTTCATCTGCCAGAACTGGAATATTTTTTTCTGTGTCTATCTCCATATTTTCCCTTACACTCACAGTCTCAGAAGAGAAAAAGGAAAAATTTACCCCTCCCACACTTTTCCAGTTAATCTTAGCTGGTTTAAGTGACTTCATTTTACCATCTAAGAAGCTGAAGGGCAGGATTTTTATCTTGTTCACTGTGTATCCCCAGCACTTAAAATGTAACCTGGCACATAGCAGGGACCATACCACGGATTTTAAAAATTTGACTCTTGTGGATTTTTTTCTTGTGATCTTGTTGCTGATCTGATCTTTGAGTCAGATATTTTGACTTTGGAATGTCTCTCTGCAACCATAGAAAACTCTTTCCAGAATCTTCATGGGGTAAATAAATATCAAATCTGAGATGTTGTCTGAGTATGGTGGCTCTTGCCTGTAATTCTAGCACCTTGGGAGGTAAAGGCAAAAGATTATTGAGGTCAGGAGTTTGAAACCAGCTGGGCAACCTAGCAAGCTTCAATCTCTACAAAAATAAAAAAAATTAACTAAACGTCGGTAACATATGCTGTAGTCCTGGCTATTTGGGAGGCTGAGGAAAAAGGATCACTTGAGGCCAGGAGTTCAAGGCTGCAGTGAGATATGATTGCACCATTGCACTCCGGTTCAGGGAACAGAGTGAGATTCTGTCTCAGGAAAAAAAAAATAGATGCTAATAAAGCAAGAGTGGAAAAGTAGACTTTTCTCCATGGAGCTTTTCTTCGCTCCCCTTACTTTATTCTCTGTCTTCGTACCTTTAGTCATTTTGCTTTCTCAGTTCAAGATAACTTTTCAGGGTTTATTTTCACATGGGAGCCCATAGAGGTTTGGGGAGCTATTCTTCATTTAGGGAAAAACAAGAATCAAAAACTACAACATACTTTAACTTATACAGCAAGGATTTAGTATAAAAAGGGGGCAGGGCATGTGTATAAGTTTGGGGTGGGTCTAAAAAATAATTTCTTCAGGCTTCCAAGAAAACTTTATTATGACCTATTTTTGCCTCCTTAACAAGAAATAAATAAAAGTTGAAGTCTGGGCATGGTGGCTCATGCCTATAATCCTAGAACTCGGAGAGGCTGAGGCTTGCTTGAGCTCAGGAGTTTGACACCAACCTGAGCAAGAGCAAGCCTCCACCTCTACAAGAAATAGAAAAACTAACTGGGCACAGTGGCGCATGCCTGTAGTCCCAACTACTTGGGAGGCTGAGGCAGGAGAATCGCTCGAGCCCAAGAGTTTGAGGTTGCTGTGAGCTGTGGTGAGACGGCACTCTATCCAGGGTGACAGAGTGAGACTCTGTCTTGAAAAAAAAGAAAAGTGGAATCTATAATAAGGTTAGCCTTTTAGCAGCATTTGGACCCCGTTTGGCAAGAGAGAAATAGTATAACCTTTCAGATTTTTTAAAGTCCTTTCAAGAAGATTTGAAGTAAGTGCAAGAACAAAAATGAGCTTCATAACTTTGATCTGTGCATGTAATAGATACTGTAGGGTTCAGTGGGAGGGATGATGGGCACCATGGCTCAGCAGGTAGGGGCAAGAGTCTCTTACAGTTACACGTAGTGTTCATTTACATCCAAATTTGACACATCCATTCACTTGGCGTTTTTTTATATTTACAGTTTGAGATAGCTGGAAAAGGGCAAGAATCCACAAAATAATGAAGATTCATATGGCATAACAGTGTCTCCTTCTTAGCCCAATGACTAGCTAAGACTTCAGATGAGGAAAACAACCCAAACTGGTTATTTATTTATTGAAGGGCTGACCTTGGCCAAGAAGGATTGATATTATTTTCACATTAAACTGGAGACCATAGGATGAATTTTAAAGAACAGAATAAAAAATCACCTTTAATAAAAAAAGTCATGAAATGTTTATATTTCTAAATAAAAGAAGGATTTCATTGGTATTTTGCTTGGAATTTTTCTGTCTTTTTCCGAGGGATGAAAGTAGGAACTTGGGTCCTCTTGAGTTGCTGTGCTTTTCTCTATTTGAGAAATAAAAAGTCAAGAGGAATCATAAAGTTCATTTTATTCCAACTCTGAAGTTATTTCGCATAAACTTTAAGTTTCAAAAAAAAAAAATCACCGTAAATTGAAATTGAGCTCAAGGTTAAGGAAGCAATTAGCGGGTTTGGAGGAGAGGCAGGAAATAGCTATTTTGACTAAGCCAGTTTCTTTCTGAATAATGCTGTAATTTGGATTTAATCTTCTGGCAGTGGGGTTTGTTAAGCAGCATACTTTAAGGCTTTCTCAAAATATTGAATACTTTTTATGGAGTTCTTGATTGCTAACTGGAGATTACATCATGGTAACATGGTTTTATTTCTCAAGTTAAAATGAAAGGCTTTTATTCCTGAAGAAAGAAAAATTCATCATATTGATCCTTCTTTGCTCATGTTATAAGCTCTCTGCATCACTATGGTAAACAAGCCTATTTCATTTTTTAATATAAGTACTTTTGCTGTTGTTGTTGTTTTGAGACAGCCTTACTCTGGCACCTTGGATAGCATGTCATGGAGTCACAGCTTACAGCAATCTCAAACTCTTGGGCTCAAGTGATCTTCTTGCCTCAGCCTCCCAAGTAGCAGGTATTACAGGTGTGCACTATAACACCCAGCTATTTTTAGTGGAGATGAGTTCTCGCTCTTGCTCAGGCTGGTCTCAAACTCCTGAGCTCAAGCAATCCATCTGACTCAGCCTCCCAGAGTACTAGGAGGACAGGCTGGAGGTACCACGCCTGGCTGTAAGTAACGTTTTGGTATAAAATTCTCTCTGATGATCCAACTGATAGGGCAGCATTGTGTTCTGACTGGAAATGAAGCTGGTTGACTTTGTTGTGTGTGTTTGATAGGAAGTAAGTCCTGTTCCTGCCATCAGCTGGCTAGAAGGATTTGATCTCATTTTCTGGGATGCTTCATATGCCAGTTTGCCTATTGTGGCAAATCTCACCCTGCCTGATAACTTAAACCTTTATTACTCATTAATTTCCTCCTGTGAGTTTTTGTTCTTCCATGGATTGTAGACCTTTTCAATTTATTAAGCACCAATAATAATGACATTTATAGATGGGCGAAACTTTGTAACTTGCATAGTGACTTTACACAGACCATTGCCCCATGTTAAGGGGTGCTCTTTATCATTTTCCAGAAGGGAAAACCACATCTTGGTGAGATTCAGTGGCTCCCCCTAGACCCACACCGAATGAATGGCGGAACTCAAACCTGGGCTGCATTTTTGGCCTTGAGGCTCGTAGAGCTGTCTCACCCCACCTGTTGAGTTTTCAAGCTGTCCTCTATAAAATACCAGGAACAATAATCCGTGATAACCGTCAGAGATGTTGGACCGAAAGGCTTCAACCATTTAGAACCTTTGCGGCTAAAGGAGCTCTGGGGTGTCACACAAGATTGCTCTATTTCATCTTTCAGTGTACTCGAGGCACTAGTAGTTTTTATACTAGAGATTCTACAGAAGCTCTTCAATTCTTTAAACCACAGAAAAGCTGCCCCAAGGAGACCCAAGGAGCCACTCGAGAGATTAGCTTAATATGGAAGGATAATGGTACAGTTTGCTGAGGTTCGAACAACCCCAGTGGCAAGCCTAGGGCTAAGCTAAGTAAGCCTCCAGCACCCTCTGGTCCACTGGAGGTTGAGGTCCTCCACCAACTGTCTAATTCCCATTCCCCTGTTTAGAGAGTCTGTATTTCTCCCAGCACAGGGAGGGATCATTTTCTCTTTGGGTGTGCAGAGGGAGGCCCGCCATTGGCTCCTATGCCGTGTGTTTGATTATCCCATAAAGGATTCCTCTGTGTCCTGGCATGGAAATACCTCTTTTCTTAAGGAGTACCTGCTACCTAGATTGTTGTGAGACATGCATACTTGGCCTATGGGAACTGTGCCTTTTCAGAAAAATGTGTCACCATTGTCAAGTGCCCAGGCCTACCCTACAAGTCATGTAATAAGTATTGGTGGATTGAGTGGTGATTAATCTAAGACTTTCCAGCTGTTTGTGGATTAGAGATTAAGACAGTGGGAGATAACCACTCTGAAATCTGCCCTACAGTCTACAGAAGAGAGAACAACAGAAACCAGTTCAGACTGGTTTCTTCTTCCAAAGACAATGGTTTGTTTACTTATCCGTGAGGGCTCTTATCACAAAGCACACATCTGTGAGCAGGACTCTCCTTGGTATTTTTAACTTATGAAAGCACATCTCAGAGGAGTAATGTCTTGACATTAATTTCTAGGAAATATCAGCTCTGAGCCTGGCTAACCCCCAGATTCTCTAGAGAAAAACAAAAGTAAAAACGAAGGAGGCAATTGGGGAAAGAGTTTCTTAAATCATCTATATCATAAACCATCATGCAGAGGCCAAACTAAACTCATTTGAGGCTAGCAAACTCTGAAGCTGACCTCTACACAATCAGGTATTTACATTCTCTAGGGTCCTAATTTAAAGCACAAAGGATGGAAAAGAAATCAGATGAGAAGCAGTTTGTTAGTTTTCTATATATTATATACATATACACATATAATACCTTGTTATCTTTTCTAAAAATCTTGATCAGATTTTTTTTTTTTTCAAAATCATCATTCCCTTCTGACAAAATGCATTTCCAGGAACCAGATAGAATACATCAAGTCTATGAAATCCAGACATGGACTGTTATGAACCCTCAGATAATAGTCATAAAATTTGCCTATTAGGGAAAAGAAGTGGAGAAGAGAACAAACATCTACTAAGCCCTCGCTGGAGGCTGGCCCTGTGCTAGGTGCTTTTATATGTGTTTGTTTTTAACGTGAAGAAGGAGGCTTAAAAAGGAAAGCAGAGAAGGATGACTTAGAATAGCGAGAGTGCCAAATGCCTGCTTGAGTTACAGTTCGACTCAGTCACCAGGTAGAGCACACGACCTTAATCTAGAGAGTGCTCGTTCATATTCTTCTCTTCTCTGAAATACGATCTCTCCTTAGACAAGTAATGGTCCTTAAAATGTCTCATCCAGGAAGCCACAGAACATTTTGAAAATGGAGAGTTGTTTTTCCTTTCTTTTTTTCCGGGTAATAAACAGTTGACATTTGGAAAAAGCAGTTCTAAATTTACAAAGCGCAGAGCCATTTTCAAGCATGCTCACAGTACCGCCAGGCACACGCATCAATACATTGTATCAAACAGGTTTTCATTTATTAGTGTGGCAGTTCCTTTTGAAAAAGGGCGATACACAGAGAATGAAGTGATAATCATGTTAAAGTTTTTAAAAGAAGGATAACTACTTTCTGCTTCCTTCCCTTGCTTTCCTCGGTGGCTCATATTCCTTGCCCAAATATCAACTATGGTTTGAAATGGGCTCACTCAGCTCATCACTGGAAAGTTGGCAATTTAGCAGAGAGGCGAATGCAGTGGGGCTGCTCATCCCTAACTTGGTTAGTCAAGGCCCTGGTGGCAAGTTACAGAATCCAACTCCCGATATCATAAACATGCAGGGAATTTATTGGAATGATATGGAAGTTGGAAGGCCAGGCTTGGAGAACAGCCAACAAGCCCAGGAAACTTGAGAGCTGGATCCATGCCATCTGAGAGGTCACACTGGGTCTGGTCCACAAATCATCAGTGGCGCGGCCATGAACATGAACCTTGGGCTGTCCATCACTTTCTTAACACTCACTGAAGATTTGAAGTCCACAGAAAGAGTCTGAATTCCCTGACTGCTTTGTGGTAGAGAGAGGAAAGATCTAGTTATTTAGACTTCAGGAGAAATACTTCCACACTATGGCAGATTTCCAAAAAGGGAGAATTGGTGGTAGCAGCAGAGGGCTTTGGACAGTGGACAATGTCTTGGATGGCCTATGTCTCCAACATTCAAGGACACACTTACCTAAAATAGAAAATAAAATATAGTCTTACATTTTATCTTTATCTCTCTTCCTATGGTAATGATCACAATCCTTATGACAGATTTCAATTTGGCTATGATAAAGTCCAAAGTCCTCCTCCGCAGATAAAGTGAAGTCTGAGAGACTGTGGTTTGCCCAATATTACCAGGTGGAAATAACCATACCAGGACTTGAATTTCTATCTTTCAAGCCCACAATCAATGAATGACCTTTTCAGTTGTTCATGCTGACCAAATCTCAACCATCTAATATCAGGTTGCAACTATAGTGGTAAAAACATAAGAAACATAAGTGGTAAAAACATCACTAGCTCATTTAAATAATCCTTTGTGCTCCACAAAGTTCTATCCTAAGTTCTGCAGGAGTGAGAAGACTTGAGTTTGTGATTTACCAGCTCCATGGCCTTTAATAAGTGGCTTAATCTCTCCAAACTTCTGTTTCTTTGTCTGTAAATGATGCAAATACTCTCATCCTTCACATGTCATGCCATTGTTTGACAAAATAATTAAGATAATACATAAAGAAAGCCTTTGTATGCCTTAAAAACACTTGTAAAGGTAATTTAAAATACCTTTTAACTACCTATAATAATGAACACATGACTCAAATCCCCTGATTTGCACAGTTACCCTGTGATTGCCAGATAAGTCTACAATTCTTGCACCATTTTGGAGTTTATCACACAAATGGTGTTTGCTGATTTACTGGAAAAGCACGTGCCTAGTTGGAGAAGTGAAAGAGTCCAAGTTGCAGCAGGACCCAGGTCTACTGAGCCAGAAAACATTGTACTGAGATTAACATCTCATTGATACTAATAGCAACTAATTTTAAAGGCTGATTCTTTATCAGGAGCTCAATGAACTTTCCTAATCCTCACACCAACCAAGTAAGTTATGAATTTCCTATTGTGCAGATAGACCCCGAAACATAGAGACATTGTATGACTTTGCCCAAAGCCATCCACCACCCTGGTGATATATTAATAACTAGGATTTAGGGCGGCACCCATAGCTCAGTGGGTAGGGCACCAGCCACATACACTGAGGCTGGTGGATTCAAACTGGCCAGGGCCAGCTAAAACAACGACAACTGCAACAACAACAATGAAAAAAATAGCTGGGTGTTGTGGTGGGTGCCTTGTAGTCCCAGCTACTTGGGAGGCTAAGGCAAGAGAATCACTTGAGCCCAAGAGTTTGAGGTTGCTGTGAGCTGTGACGCCACAACACTCTACCAAGGGTGACAGCTTGAGACTGTTTTAAAAACAAAACAAACAAAAAATAGGATTTAAAACTGTGTTTTGCTTCCTCTAAAACCCATTCTGTGATGTCGTACATCTGCTTGCTCTAAGCACACTCTTTCCCAAAGATATAACGCTATATTTTTTAAAAAATAAGGGATGGTATGCACCTATAATCTCAGCTGCTTGGAAGGCTGAGGTGAGAGGGTCTCTTCAGCCCAGGAGCCTGGGACCAGCCTGAGCAACACAGAGGGAACCTATCTCAAAATAATAATAATAATGATGATGGAAATAAGAGCTATGCTATTATGTCTAAAAACAATGATAATATTATCATTTATTGAGCAGTATTTGTACTCAGTTTATCTCATGTAATGTTCGCTACATGTATCCTCTTGAGAAATCCAAGACTTAGAAAGGTTACAGTTGCAAAGCCAGGAGGCCGACATGCCTGTGATTGTAAATTCCATGATCTTGGCTCGGGGCCTGTAGCTCAAGCGGCTAAGGGGCCAGCCACATACACCAGAGCTGGTGGGTTCGAATCCAGCTCGGCCCCGCCAAATAACAATGACAACTACAACCAAAAAATAGCCGGGCATTGTGGTGGATGCCTGTAGTCCCAGCTACTTGGGAAGCTGAGGCAAGAGAATCGCTTAAACCCAGGAGTTGGAGGTTGTTGTGAGCTGTGATGCCACAGCTAACTACCCAGGGCGACAGATTGATGCTCTGTCTCAAAAAAAAAAAAAAAAAATTCCATGATTATAATGGTTCCCCAAGGCCAGATTCTACAGGAACTCCAAAGCTGTAACAGAACAAATGAAGCACTGGGCTTTTAATTCGCTTATCCCCTCTTTTAGGGGCAATTTTGATTCAGAACCCAAACATCTCATCTTTCTCATAAGTAGAATTCATATATTTGAAGGGGATGAGAAGTAAATTTTCAGTCAAGCAAATTCATCTTCCCTGGCAGCTTTCTAGTGCACTTTTTATTTATACATTGACAGTTTGAAGTTTTCAGAGCTATTTAGGCTCATTTAAGAAATTCTCTCAGGAGGAAGACAAGGGGAGAGGCCGTCTGGACGTCCTTGACCACTAGAGGGCGGTGGACCTCCCAGATCCTTGATGCTCCGCGCTGTTCTAGACAAGGAGCCTTAGCATCACTTGGGAGCTCGCTAGAAACGCTGCAACTCAGCCCCCACCCCTGACAGGCATACTCAGAGCCTTTATTTTAACAAGATTCCCTACTGACTCCTGTGCAATGAAGTTTGAGAAGCACTCTCCTAAATCAGAGCTTGGTCAGCCAAGAAGCAAATTGATCCTCAAATGTTTCTAGCCCTTACATGTAATAATAACCCCATCACTGAGTATTTAATGTGAACAAGGCATTTGGTGCTAATTGTCTCTAATCATTCGTAGAGTCATTTAGGGTACATACCCTTACTCTTTCCCCATCCCCCCACTAAGAAGACCATAATTCAGAGAGATTGGTAGAAAGTAGAAAAAACTTGGTAGAAAGTACAAAGCTAATAAATAAATGGAGATTTCTCAGTTGGACACAGGTCTATCTTCTGACTAAACAATATTATGACTTTCCATTGTTCCTGCTGCTTTTTTTAGGATGAGATATGTCCTCGGGTAAAAAGGAGTTGGAAGGGAATTTTGTTCATTTTACTCTTCCTTGGACTGTATTTTTCTGTGGTGGAATATTTTAGGTATAGGGATTTAATTGGTGATTAATAATCTGTCCACTAGATTAAAGGGTTGTAATTAATAATAGAAAAATTCATAATCTTGATGGTAATAAGAAGTTTTTATTTAGAATGGATCCTCAGGAATGCTGAAATATATCCATTGGATATTTTTTAATTTCCTATTAATATGAGGGTACACATATTTAGGTTACAGTGTTTTCATTTCTAAGATAAAGTTCAAGTTGTAGTTTGGAGCCCTTCACCCAGGGGGCGTGCTGAACACCCGCACACTGTGCACATCAGCTGAGATTCACCCTCTCTCCTCCCCCCTTCTCTCTTCCTCCTTCCCCCACCCCCTTACTAAACTAGACTTATGTCTTATTTTTGGTGGGCATCTAGTTGTTTATATATTGGTTTCATATTAGTATTGAGTACCTTGGATACTTTTTTCCCAGTCTGGGGATACTTTACTAAGAAGAATGTGTTTCTAATTCTGCATAGCTCAATATGGCCCTTGGAAAAGTCCTGTGACTTCTGGACCCACCAGCAGATGTCAGTATTTCTTTGGACACCACAATGGCTTCTTGAGTTGTTGCCCTACCCCTGTCTTCTTCCATCAGAAGATCCATTGTGTCTGAGGAATGAACAGTGTTTCTTGTTTTTGTTTTTCCACATTTCCATTTGATTGGAACAGTCTTCTGAAGGAAAGATCTTCAACAGGGTTGGTGACTGAGGGAGGTAATTCATTCTTTTTTCTCTCGCTTTCTCATCCCTGTCTCTCTGTGTATCTCTTTCTCCTTCTTTTTTCTCTCCCTCCCTCTTCACCCCAACCCCACACTCACATTTTCTATGGGAAAGATGATTTTCTTCCGTGAAGATATTTCTATGCAGATGTTGAGGAAAGACATTTGAGGACACTAAAGCCAGATTTTGTCAAGCCCCCTAGCTGGTTAAAAAAGCAGACCCCACTCTCCAGGAATTATTAAGCTATGACCACCAGGCTAAAGGCCAATCCCCAAAGAATTGCTTTTTGAAGAGAGTAAGAAATCAGCCAGACAGCTCATTTGGCATATTGTCAGAGTTAGCTTGGGGAAGACTATAGCTTTCTACCCAGGCTTTATTTTTGTCTCAAATAACACTTTATACGCAAATTTTTTTTCTGGGCCCTGTTTCAGAGCTTTATTCAGTGTGGATGAAGATTGAATAGTTGATCAGGTTAACTGAAAACTAGAATTTAAGCTGACATGCCTTTGATTTTAGATGCTGGTGTTTGATTTGTGTGGCTGTCTCATGCATCTGCTAGCAGTGGATGTGTGAGGAACAATTAGAGTCTTCCCAGCTGAGTGCTTTTTCTTGTTTGCTTTCCAGAATGATTCTGCTACTTTTTTTTATTAAAAAAAAAAAACAAAACTTTTTGCTTTAGATTCACCATATAAAATAATTTGACAGGTATCTGAGGGGACTCACTTCCCTGACAAGGGAGGTTATTAGTAGCTTCTCAGGGAGGAAAACATTCCTGAGAGGTATTAAATAAGAGAAGCACTTTCTGAATCATTAGATGCTAGACAGGTTAAAATACCAGAAAAACACACTGGAGCGTTCAATTGGGCACTAGGTAATGACTTAATGGTTCTTTGATTTCTGATATTCTATGTGGAACGTGTAAGCCCTTCCAGAGCCTGATTAGCAAACAGTTTTACTTCACTTTGCAAAAGAAGAGGTAATCAGTTGGTAGTCGGAAAATTCAGAAGTGCTTTAGGATTACTCACAATGCCTGTTTGATAATTTAGCAATTACGTATATCAATGGTGAGAGTCATTACGTTCAAGTTTGGAAATTGAGCTGGTTTAGTATTTCTCAGAACCTCACCTATTTTATTATTATTTTTTTATTTTTATTTTTTTTTTTGTTTCTCCTATAAATTCTTTTTTTTTTTTGTAATGCAATCTTTTTTTTTTTTTTATTGTTGGGGATTCATCGAGGGTACAAGAAACCATGTTACACTGGTTGCATTTGTTAGGAAAAGACCCTCTTACAATCGTGTTTTGCCCCCAAAAGGTGTGGCACACACCAAGACCCCAAGACCCCAC